>OMNZ01085445.1:0-13944 GCA_900303255.1 Lesueurigobius sanzi
ACCGATACTAGTGACAGATTTTTCGCAGATACGACTGGTTTCCCAGAAAATGGCATCAGCAAGAACGCAAATCATATCACATTTCAATTAATGTTGTTGTAACTGTGCTGTATAAATCGACACAATGGGAAATTGTATGACTGATGATATTTTATTCTTATGTTGAATTTGTTTGTAAAGGTCTAATTGCAATTAAATGGACCAATCAGCATTTTTCGCCGGACATGGTGAAAAGGGCGTTTTATTTATGTTGGTCATGGACCTATACCAGGAGAAATACTGAAGTTTTAAATCACACAATAACAATAAACAAATGCTTAAACAGGAAATTGTGCATTTTACATGTGTGTGGCTATTTGCCGGAGCTTATGCAAATTAGCAAGCGCTAAACAAAAATATGCAAAGCTGCCTTCATTTGGCAGGCAGGTATCGCTACCATCATATTTAAAACAGTGAGATGTGCACTGTGGTACATGACTCTGCTCCTCTTTCTGTCTTGTCTTGTTGTGTCTCGACACAACCAGTGGTTCGGCCCAATGACATGCCTGCTGTGTAGCTGGGGGCGGGATCAGGGCGTGATATGTAGCTAGCTAGGTATGATGACAGTCAGCCCCGGCAAAACAAACATGGCTGCTGTTGTGATTGGCTAAAACCGCATTAAGGAAGGCGTGTACTAACTGGGGCTTCACCCAATCAGCTCAAAGTATTGTACTGAACGTCCCTCCTTTTCACGGACAGTTTGAACGGGCGCTTTTCCAGATTGATAACATGTAGAACTCAATTTAGAGTGCTACACGTATCAATCTGGCTTCTGCCAGGTTATGGGGACATGGGACAGATTTCAAAACTGGGACTGTTGGTCATCCTAGCTTAGCCCGTTGTCAGTTTTCACACCTGTGGTATCGGACTGGTACTCAGTATTGGCAGAAAAACTGGGCCCTTGTATCAGTAGTGTATCAGAATGGAACAAATTGCATCAAAGCATCCCATTTTTGTAAAATGAAGCACATGTATTTCCACTGAAAAGCTAGTTGTTTCCCTACAGCACAATTTTAGTACTCAAAAACGTACACTTAAGTGCCATCCAATTAATTATCATCACAGTGGTTTTCACACACACAAACCCTCATCGGGCGACTACCACTTTAGCTTCGGCTTGGCTGTATTTATTGTCTTTCCAAAAATACTCAATATTCAGCCATCAGCCACTCATGTCCAAACCAAAAATGATACATGTTTCACTAATGACCACTTTGCATTATAGCGGCCATTTGATTACAGGAAAAATACATCCTTCTAAACTTGGCACAAGGCTAATTAATGCTATTGGACGAACAATGCTGATGAAGACAGAAATCACAAGGGAGACATTTTCCACAAGTCTATTCTATATGAAGCTATTGTCCTGCCCGAGGATATACTAAACACAATCTCGCTGGCAACAAAAGCCGCTACATAAAGGACGCTGAGCCTTAAAGAGGGCTGAAAACGTGTCACAAAAGGATAATGGCTATTCTGTAACGACAAGGCAAGCTTGTATTATGGATGAGGTGAAAATATAGAAGTTGAATTCAGTGAGGCAAGAAAATCCATCTTTAAATGGTCGCAATAAGCATATCAGTATATAGACACAGACGGTCTCATTGGGAACGCCCACAAACGGTCACATTGGAAGGTAAATGGTAAATGGTCACATTTATATAGTGCTTTTCTACATGCTTTAGGCACTCAAAGCGCTTTACATCAAGGAACCACTCACCCATTCACACTCATTCATACACCAGTGTATGCAGACACTGGAGGCAAGGTGGGTGAAGTGTCTTGCCCAAGGACACAACGACAGTGTGCGCCTGCGGGGATCGAACCGCTAACCCTCTGATTACAAGACGACCCGCTCTACTACTTGCGCCACCGTCGCAGGGTGCAGTGAGGGGGGAAACAAAGCGCAGAAATAGCTAAACTTTCAACAAACTGCTCCACAACTACTACTGAATCATTGATGTGTTTTCTACCTAATAACCATACAGAGACATGGAGTCAAACAAACGGGTTTAGCAGCCCAATTCATCACAATGCTAACATTAGCTCCATGCTAAATGCTAGAGGCTAGCTTGGAGTGCCGGCTTTTCACTTGTACTGGACAGTCTGCTTAATTTTCGAACGCAAGAATGTGTCGAAACATTCATAAGGACCACATTTGGACTCGACATATGATTTTAGTCCACCAGAAAATGCCCATATAGTGGGCCCAACTAGTGATTCCCATAACAGCCTTCCATCCCCCTTGCTAGGCCATGAATGTATCTACTGTATACAAAACCTGTGAGTGAATTCATTTGTTCGATCATTATTCAGGACACAAGTGAGAACACATGATCCGTAGTTAGCTTAAACGAAAAATACAAGAGAAGGAAATACATAAACAAAAATAACGCAAATTACTTCATTGACATCTACAATTTCACTTTTATTTTGTATTGATGAGTTCTACTTTTTTATTGTGTATTCATTTTGTGACAGTGTTTTTGTCACATTATACATACTTTATGTATAATAATAATGATGTTTCCCTCATGTTTCCTCATCTGTATGTTCTTGTATGTTGTTTGCAAAGTTCAAAAGTAATAAAAAACATTTGATATCTGAGGACAGACCCTGTACTTAAGATTTTTAGATTAGATAGTTTTATTTCATCTGTTTAATGGTACACTGTGTAACATTTAGGATGATACTGATGTTGCCAGCAAGACAAAACATGCTCCTAATGACCAGCTAGATGCAGAAAATGTTATTTTTGCAGTGGGTAATCAAAGAATGGATTTGGATAAGGACCTAACCTATTTAAATCTCATATTTGGCTGTCTTTAGTCAACATCTATGGAGACGAGCTGGAGACGTCCCCGCTCCCAGTAAAGTTATAAGGTCTTATAAGAGAGGAGCCGCTCACAGCAAAGACACAATGTTTGTTTGTTCATTTCTTAGGTATACAGTTCAACCATAAAGAATATGTGTAATAAAATAATTGCTTTTTTTGTATTTTGTTATTTATTGGGTGAAATGTTACACAGTGTGCCTTTAATATTAATAATTTAATATTGTGCACTACGATTTGAATTTGGAAAAACAAATGCAAATAGTATTTTTTTTTTCTCCCAAAACTTGTTCAGCTATATTTAAATTACAAAATTGCTGCCGACAGTCCTCTGTAAGACAATAACAAACAAAGTCTGAGAGAAATATGGGTTAAAAACAGTCCCCTCTCTGATGTCCTGCCACTGCTCCGTGAATACAAGCACGCATGCAGTTTCTGACCAATTAGGCAAGCATAAAGGCACAGGGCAGCCTCTCAGCGTGGGCTCCAGTCGTCGGCTGGTTACATCTAGGCCACTGTCTCCCTCATCACTCCCCTTTTTTGCTGAATCTGGCGCAACAGTATAGGACCACAGAGCTGAGCTTCTGGGGCGCTCAGAGCACGGGGAACAATTTCATTCTCCGCCTCGTAAAGGGCCGGCGGCAAACAAGGCCACGCCAGGAGCTTTTATCTCATGCGCTTTCATTCATCTGCAGCCAACACACAAACATAAACAGTATTCAGAGACAAACAAAGTGAAGTCTCTGGAAGTTCAGAAATATTGGCCACATAAACAAAACTAGAAGTGTAGCAAACAATCAGATTAATCGCGACTAGTGATCTATTACAGAATTGAGAAACCAATTTTTGTTACCTGGTCAATACATCAACACACCTAGGACAGCAAGAGCATTATCTTTATTTATGGTTCTAGGTAATAAAGTAAGCAGTATACGTAATGTAAAAATATTGTTCAGGTACCTGTATAAACCAAGCACTGGACAATGCCACATTTAACACTCTTGTACCTATTTTTTCTTTAAACAGCAACAGAAGGAAGAAGCAGAATCTAATATTTCAGCCGGGTCATCAACGTGTTTCTTGTTCTCACAAACTCTTCTTAAAATCCAGATTCTTTGGGATGTGAAACAGAGTTTAGCATCGCGGCAAACCCAGTAAATCCCAGTGCATCCTTCAACATAACAATACGACGACTGAACAGAGTTTACCACAAACAATACCATCAAATGAAGCTTTGATGGTACAGCGATGAGGCAATTCCTTCTCAAATGTTGCTACTTTTAATATACTTTGAGAGGATATAATTTTACTCAACTTCAAGCAAAGAAGGAAGAGGTAGATGGCCTTTAATATACCTTATAGTAGGGCTGTGCAATTAATTGAATTTTGATCACGATTTCGATTCTTGAGCCAAACGATCTCCAAATTAATAAAATCGAGTTGGAACGATTCTTTTTTTTTTGTAATTTTTTTTTGTAATTTTCTTTTTTTGTAATTTTGTTTTTTTTCTTTTTTTTTTGTTTGTTTTTGCACGATTTTTCTGACATTTGATGCAGGGGCGGAGCAGAGAAACTCATGTTTTTGCTTCTGAACTTTGCTTTTTTTTGGCCGAAATGCTGAATAAATGCATTTTATTTTCAAACTCAAAAAGAATCGTTGGAAGAATCGTGATTTAAATCTTGAACAAAAAAAACGTGATTCTCATTTTTTTCCAAAATCGAGCAGCCTTACCTTATAGATAAAAATATATATTTGTACAAGGCGCGGACGATATTGAGAAAAATGTATATAGCGATATTTTGGGGGGGACTTTCTCGATAATGATCATCATGTGATATTTTTACAAACCATCACAAATATGCAAAAATGTGCTGAGAAACATCTTAATTTAGATTGCTGCGTCCTCAAAAAGATAATTGACTCTGTGCATAATGCTCGAGTCAAGCTAGCGTTAGCTCAACAAACGGCACTTTCATTTCCATTTCCGGTGCTTCTCGTCAGCATAGCCTACATAGCCTCGTACTTGTGGATGTAACTCGATACATAAAGTATGTATTGAGTTAATTGAAATGCCCTTGTAGTGTTTGACAGACGTTTTTGTAGCTTTTTGTTGATTTCTTGACATTGGACATATATTGTAAATTTGCACATCTTCCAAACAACATTTTTTATATTATCTTGTAGACGATATATTGCCCACCTCTAATTTGTACCTTTATCAGGTCATAGGCACAATGAAAGTTTTTGTTGTACTAATAAATGATGGCTGAAAGGGGTCGACGACTAGAAAAATTGCTAGAGCCCTCTCCAAAACTAGAAACATACAAATCAAAGCACTTATTTCAGCCTAATTAAAGAATGCTCTCCGTTACCTACAGAAAGAGGAAAGCAATTTGAGGCTTTACGGCTTTATGTTTTTTCCACGAGAAACCAGGATTTAAAAGTCGACACAAAATGACCTCATTATGTCAGCAGTGCCGTTATCCAAAGACAAATGGCCTTGCCTGGAACTTATTGCAACATCACAGGAAAGAACAGGGGGGGGGGGTTGCCTGCTGATAGTGTAAAGCATTTTGGAGAGACCTGGGGTGATGAAATCTGAGAAAATCGGATATGTAGCGTTCAAGAATTACGCACTGAGGGTAAAGTTATGGTTGCGTGCAATGCGTGTGCGACCCCCCGTTTTTAAATGAGGTCTAAATGTACCAGATTTTGGCCCGAGCAGCCCGACCTTGTGACTTTACTGCCAAATGACGCAGGACCCGCGGGCTACGGTAAACACTCAGGGGGCCTACGACCGCCACGGCAAACAAACAAGCTCTGGAGCAAAAGGGAGCAAAAGGGAGCAAACATTGGAGCGAACAAAAAGGGGTTTTGAGAGAAAAATCTGGGTTTGTGTAATAAGGGAAAACACGTGCAGGCTGTGGACTTGGCCACATCATTTGAAAAGACAAACCGCTTTCAAAAAGGGTTGAGAATGATTTAGCATTTAGTAGGCGGATATGCACTTTGACAGACCCCAAGACTGGAGCACTGAGGTCTGCTGGATTCCAAAAAGAGGAGGAAAGAAAATAAACAAATCTGCGCAGCCAAGGCAACCCACCGCGCGTCTTGTTATTGGGTCTGCAAGAGCTGACTGAATGAAAGTTGCACAAGAGCTATGCGGCTGGCTACAGACACACAACTCTTTAAATACAAGTCTGTACAGAGAATGTTTTACCCTTAAGCAAATGCCGAAACCACAAAGTGAACGCAGGAAGAGATAACCGGCAAAAGGATGTAAGCTAAAGTCTGTATTTAACTAAATTGTCATGTTGCCTTTTTTCTTGCAGTGGTCGCTTCAGGTGTATGTCCTGATGTTCTGTAATGTAACCAAGTATTACCTAATGTTTGTCCAACCTCCTGTACCTCTGCACTGCCTTCTTTTGTCCAGTGATGTGGTCACAATATAGATGCAAAACAAAATGAAGACACGGAACCTGAAGTGAATGACATATTATGGGAAGTCATTTATCAAGACAGGTGCTAAATTAAAATATCATGCCATGCATTACATTCTTAGGTCCCCAAATCATGTCTGTACACAACGGTCCACTCTTTTATGTATTGTTATTTCTTTGACCTTGTGACACTCACTAAGAAAATGCCAAGAAGGTGGTAGAAGAATCTGCAAATGCAAATGCTGCGCGCGTGTAGAAAATGTGTAAATGACTTTGGTGCTGATCCGCTTTTGCCCATGAGCAAACCCTTTGTAAATGACCGTTCTAGAAGTTACACATTTGCTCGGCATGGACAATTACTATCTTATTTAAAAGGAAAACATGTTCATCCTACCAATGCAGCAGCAAACCAACTTTCAACCTAACTTTAAATTGCAATTAAAGGTCAGGAATAGGCCAGATGTATGAGGAAATGCAATAATATTGAGAACAATTTTTTTAAATCCACTTTGCGCTTCCTACAGATACCAACCATGATGTATTTTATTTCTCTAGCGCTATTGCCAACTCAGAATAGGAGGCAGTGTGTTAAGAATGCATCACAAAGGCTTGCAATCTCCAGAAGATCAAAAGGTCACTTTCTTCAGTGAAGGCCGGCGTCAATGCCCCGCAGCATTAGCAGGTTGATAATATCTACCTAAGCTGCTCCATATATTAATACCGCATGAGGCCAGCTGCTGACTCCCACACATAAACAGACCAAAGACAGTGCTCACAACCCAAACACCAGTCAGTGACATTTGCACAGCATCCACTGTGGAAAGCAAAAGCACAAATCTGCGTCTCTGTGGGAGCGCTACAAGGCTGTAAGCCTTTTCTTCTGACTTTGCTCAACGCTCCTCTTCTACCTCGGGCTCAGCGGGCAGCCATTTTCCTGGCTCACACTGAACGTTGTTTGGCACACCTGGTTCTTGGTAGGAGAGCGCGGGAGAATGGGGGCGGAGCGAGGTCACAAAGGCTCTGGCTTAACGGCAGCATTTTATTCACACAAACACAGCACCGGTCGCTGCTGTTATTCAAGCACACCTCGTCCTGCAGGTATCTGTGCCTCTGACCCGGCTTTGTTTACAGCCAGAGAACACCGTCAGCAGGGGAACAAATAATATGTACATTTATTTGAATAAATGAATAACACCTTTCTAAAATGAAAAGTGTGCAGTTTAGCAGATGAATATATACAGTATGTAAACCCATACGTAAAGAGAGAGCCGCAGTACACAGCTGGACTGGCTCATCTGTGCTACTGAGTTATTTATTCACCTAGAGGCTATCTCCATTCAAGATGCATGTGCTTTAGATGACACCACTTTTAAAGTGGGATATTATGTTTATATCATGTCAAGCACATCTTATTTCCAATCACTATGTTCACAGTTAGATATTTGGCTTTATTGATGGCCTGACCAAAGGTCCCTGCATTGCTAATTGTCTCTTCCCTTTCCCTTCGCTCCCCATCAGAACAAACACAGCTCTGTGGATGTAACTGCTGTAGGACATCGGCTGCAGCTTGTTGTTTTGTCGGAGAAAATCTCCAGTGGATATTTTTGCCTTATGCACATCTACTTTGGCAGCTCTGTAGAGGAAAGACTTGTGCTGGGATGTCACATGTTCAGCTATTTTTTAGTGTGTGAATAAAAGTTTTAGGTGGTGGCGTCTGTGCAAGTCCAATAATCCAAAGAATGTGCCAGGTAGTTTTCTGCCCCAAGAGCGAATGTCTAAGTGCAGCTCATGACATGACACAAGTGAGGAAGTCACTTGTGTCATGTAATTTGACTCACTGAATCAAGTCACAATAAATGTATATTTAACAAGGTTTACACAGATGTATCATGCTACGCTCAAAGACAATAGCTGTATGCTAAACTGTGCAAATCAGGTTAATTATCATCTGTGCTTTTTACTGGTGTTTTTCATATTGTGCAACCATGACTAAATGTCATACATGTTTACTTAGGCAACAGGTTATTTCGTTTTTCTTAGCGTGGATGAAACCAAGCGTGTCTAGTTACTCTCGGTGTCCAGCACATTAATGTATTAAACACAACACCGCGCTGCTTCTTACCTTGTTTTTACCTCGTGTAATCTGGCCCACTCACACATGTGACTGCTACAGTATTTACCGGTATAGTGCACTTAAAAATTCCCTGGACTGTTATGTTTTAGCAACAAAAATGACATATGCAAGTCTGCATGTCTATAAAAAAAAAAAGAAACAGATCTTATGCTTTTCTTGTGCCATGATGTAACTTCTCGACACTCACATAACAGCCACATTGAGTGTAAGAAACTGCAGTGTAAAGTATCTGGTCAGAGACTATGAGGTGGCACCAAAACCAGGGTAAGTATAATATACCAGAAAAATCTCTGAATAATGTTTTAGCTGCAAGGTTTGTTTTTATACAATAAAAGCACCTGTTAGAGTAGCAGCAACACGTCTAGACTGACTGGACTTAATTGTGTGTGTCCTGAGGCTTAGCCAGCAGTGGGCTCCCTTCAAAAGCTTGTCCCTTTACTCAGCTTTCTGTCTTGGCAGGAGGCAAGTGGGAGTCTGCTTTCTAGTAGGTGGCAGTTGGGAAAAGCGATGCCCATTCACAGACTGGGCAGTGGAGCACTCAATGGTCTGGGTCAGACATGCTTTGTTGGCTTTGAAAGGAAAACGCTCTTTTGCATTGAGTGGCTCTGAAACAAAATACCTGTGCACCCCAAGGAACACAGGTGTAACTCAAGCAAAGGCAACAAGTAATTCTCCAATGACAATCTCCTTCTCCATGTAGTATGTATGTAGCTCCTGGCCAGATTAAGACCCTCTGACCTTTCATCATAAAAATTACATTCATATTCTGAATAATACATTTTAACTGATAATATTTGTTTACATCTGTCAAGGCAAAACGTCCTGAGCGGAGTCTGGGTGGGCCAACCTAAAGTGGCCTCCAGTTACAGAAGCATCTGGACGGCTGCCAGAAGCTTGACACAGTGACAAGTGCTGCCACAATAGCAGCCACTGAAATGCATGCCATAATGTACGGAGCAGTGAACTGTGCGGGAAGGAACTGCCTGACCTACCTCTTAAAAGTGTGTACTCTCTGAGGAAAAACATTCATATTCTGCAACATAATTGTGTAAGAAGGGCGTGGTGAAATATCACGGCTCTGACCCTCAGGCACAGAACTTTGCCGAGCTCAGCTAAACTAAGCAGCCGGGCAAAGTCACGCTGACATTCAGTGAAAGAGCGTCAAAAGAGAAGCAATGAGTCAGTGAGAAGTGAGTAGAACGGGCATAACCCAGTGGCCTTCTGCTGTCACTATCACGGAGAACATCACCTCCAGGTCTAAAAGCATGAGCAGCCAGAGTGGAGTGACAACAGGACTTATCCATGTCACATGCCTGAGAGCCGTAAACAAGCCCCGCCTCCTCTCAGCCTCACCGCCTTGAGTGCTACAGATGTGTGATCCACAGACGCTGCCACTCTGGAGAGCTTATTGGACCTACAGGGCTCAACAAAGGCTGGCTCACAGCTCCAGGAGCTGCTGGCCAATGTCACTGCACAGTGCACACTCACATTACTTCCACACAGTTGTGCCAGGGTGATGAGGTGTCGCTGCTCACATCCCAACTGTCTGTCATTCTCTCTGACATATTTATCAGGCTAATCCTGTAACAATTCATTAAATATAGAGCAGCATGAGTTGCAATAACTCACAGAAACTGGACTAAATTGGAGCAATTTAGATATAATGGATTGCAGAGTATGATAAAAGTATAAATATTGACATTCACCAGACTCTATTGTACTTGCTTTGAGACAATATTATCAAAACGTTTTGTTAAGCATTCATTCACTGTCACATTTATTGGAAATCAAAACCCAAGTCAATACAACCTGAAGAAAAGCACCTGCATTAAAAGTTCCCGTTCCTAGTTATGGTAGTACTTGAATCTGTAATGATTGCAACACAAACTTGCAGCACATAGCCCCCTGTGAAGAGAGATAGACCCCCTGTAGAGTAAAGCTTACCTCTTTAACTTTCTCCCTCATCTCGTTGGTCTTGGGGTCGTTTGGTTTGCCGCTGTCTCTGCCCAGCGGTGGCTTCTGCAGACATCTCCTGAACTTGTTGTAACTGAAAGTATCCGTGTCTGGGCCACGCTCGGATGAGGTCGCTGCCTCCGTCCTGGTCCTGGGCAGAGTCAGTTCCTCCTGCGCTCTCCCACCGGCCAGTCGCTCCTCTGTCCCCTCCCGAGACACCGAGGGCTTGCGGCTGATGTTTTTGAGTTTGGTGCTGCTCGTCTCTCCTTTTGCCGGGGTCATGCCTTGGTCTTTTGGTCTTTTCAAGTGTTCCCTGGCGTCATTCTCGGACCCAGAGCCAACAGTCACAGGCTGGGTCTCCGTCTTGGACAGAAAGATGCGCTTTAGCCGCACTGAGTCCGGCAAAAAGAAAAGAGCCCCAAAACATAGTGTTACTAAGCCCGAAAGAAAAAGCAGAAAGACGAACTTCTGGGACAGTCGCAGACCCATGCCCGATGCAGAAACACCGGGCAACTTTCGGAAAACCATTAGAACTTGGAGTAAACGCTACCAGAGAAGAGTCCCAGAGTGGTCAGCGCTATGACAGTGTCCTCTCCACTGTGCAGCACCTCCGCTGCGTTGACATAAGTAAACAGTAGATATGGTGAATGTGAAACACACCCCCGTGACTCACAACAGCCTGCCAGAGCTGTCGCTATCTCACTATCAGCTGGATGTGCATAAGCAGAGGTTAGGCCTGCCTACACGTTTAGCATGCATTGGTAACCCACAGCTTTGAGGTTTTAACTGCACTAAATGGTGTCAACAAGACTGACGTGTTTTGATGAGCAAACACAACAAGACCCGGGGATCTTATGCACGAGACTAGAGCTTTGACAGGGAACAACGCGCCATCTGCTTTGGCATACAGGTTTATAAACGATAGCCACGCATTTCACGGTCGGTCAGTGAGTCAGGCCTGGGACCAAAGTTGTGTCTGGATATATATTACAACGCCGCGTGAAGCGTCAATAACACGCAAAAAGCCCCGTGGTGCAAAATCACTATCGAGCACCAACATCACAGCATCTCATCCTCTGCTCCGCTTTGGCCCCACGCTGCTGCACGGATCATCTCCCGCAAATCGCACGCAACAACAAACACCAGCCCGCTCCGTTTCTCGCGTTTATGCCGTCACGTTGACCGCGGTGTTCATGTCGCCTCTGCCGGTCAGCGCTCGCTCATCATCATCATCATCCCGCCGCCGCCGCGTTTCGTTTCCTTTCCTTTCCTTTCGTAGATCAATCCGGTTCCCCCCCCCCGCTCTGGCGTCAACAAATAGGTGGATGGCATGAAACAAGGCGGGTTTTTGTCCCACGCGAAGTTATCCCGAGGCAGCACCCCCCCTTTTTGGTCCGAATTCTCCCACGGAACAAAACAGATCCAAAGCCGCGCGGCTCCACACAAAGACACAGCCGCCTCCTCGCCTCCGGTTCCCCGGGCCACTGTACCAGCTGCGGCGCGTCGCTGGTGCTCCAGGATCAGCAGCAGCAGCAGCTCGTTGTGCGCACTCGTGTCGCCGCGCAGTGGACGTCCGCCTGCACAAAGCGAGTGGAGAAGGTCTGGAAATGAAACATACACAGTCCACGGGGTTGGAGAGCGAGAGAGAGAGAGAGAGAAAGAGAGAGATAGATAGACGGGAGAGAGAGGGGGGAGAAGAGACAGTCCGCTGCTCCACAATCCAGTAGTGGGCTGGTCGTACCCTTTTACGTCTTGATGGATATTCACAGCGGCTTATCAAAACGGAGTTAAGCCGTGTGAGCCTGCGGAGAAAAAGCAGACCGGTCTGAATAGCTCTGTGCGCTAGAAAACCATCAACACCCCCGAGAAAATAAGCTGTTTAATCCCACCCAAAGCTTGGAGAAGGGGACACAG
This sequence comes from Lesueurigobius sanzi, assembly GCA_900303255.1. Lineage (NCBI taxonomy): Eukaryota > Metazoa > Chordata > Actinopteri > Gobiiformes > Gobiidae > Lesueurigobius > Lesueurigobius sanzi. The sequence continues at coordinate 12,314 of OMNZ01085445.1, forward strand.
AGCGCAGCCACTACTTAACAAACAAGCTTGGCAAGAAGAGACGAATATTGGGGTATGAATAAACAGGGTAAACATAATGGGGAACAGGAGTCAAAGAAGTAGCTCAGTCTACTAATTTATCACGTAAATTCAATGTCCCCCACTGCAAGGCATATCATTACGCATAGGTGTTTTTTTTTGAGGCATTGCAACTAAGAATAGGCCTAAAGGTCAATTTAACAGAACTTTATCCTTCAACGTGAAAGGTTAAAGGTTATACCAAGACAAGTGAAAAGCACGTGTTTGAAGTAGGTCATATTATGTCCAATTTTGTTGTGGCTCGGTGCAGCATTAGCCGGTTAGCTTATCAATATCCACACAGCACAAAAACCTGTGCCTGTTTTGGTAATCCAGCCACATAATTCAACTTTCGTGGTGTGCATTTGATAAAGCGAGCAAAATAACTTACCTGCACATAAGAGTTCACATTTTTGCAGGTCTGTCGAGCAGCTCATGAAAAAGAAAATGTCGAGCTACTTTCCCCTCATGACTTTACCGCGCACCTGCACACCTAGTTCTTTTTCTTTTTTTTTTTTACTTTATCTACTTAAAAAATATAGATGTATTTGGCCACCAATAACGTTATTTAGTTTGTTTCATTTGATTCTATTTAACCACTAATATGAAAAAAAAAAAGAAAAAAGCAGGTTAGCTTGATCCGGTGACTGCTGCCCCCTGGCGGTCTCGTGATTTCTCATCCCAACAGTGACTGTACTGTTATCTCTTCAGTTTAGGAATGCCTATTAAAATAATGGTTATTTTTATTAGCAAATAATATTTTGTTATTGTGCACTTGAGATTTATTTACTTAACCTCTTAAGCCCTAGGCCTTTTTCTCCAAAAATCATGTCTTTACATCCTAGGTGTACATGGCTAATCTTGGTGTCCACACATTTGGTAGAGCTTTGGGATGACGGTGGAAGTGAAATAAAAATAAATTATGTTGTTTGACAATAAAATGAAATTGCCATAGGTTTGAATGAATTTCCGCCTGAAAAAAATACACACATTTTTACGCAAAAAGGCCTTTATCCTCCCTGTGGTGGAGCAAATAACAACAGAAATGGATAATCCCACATCAGCTGTCACTAATTTGCAATTTTGGAATATTTTTCTGCGTAAAACACGTAGGTCAGTAACTGTATCTGAAAAAAAAAAGTCCCCATTTTCGGGGACTCTAGGTCTTAAGAGGTTAAGTATCCTTTCATTGTTGTACTTTACAAGCATGTCACACGTTTCTACACTGTAGTCATTATCAATTAATTTGATTCTCTATGATGGTAAGCCATAGCTGCCCTGGGGTAGACTGATAGAGGCTACCAATCTGTGCCATAGGCCCCTCCGACCACCACCAGCCACTCATCACATGTAAAAATACACATATAAATATAGGTTATGCACATTTTAAATCTAGAAATAGAACCTTCAACTTTGCAAATGGAGTGGCATATCAATGAATAACAATTCAAATTGCCACTCATTTTGCTTCTGTCGCTGCGATGAAATGCTGACTGCCGTGCGGTTGCTATGTTCGCACATCACAGGCATAACCTCTGTTGAAATAGTGTTACTCACATCCCTTAATGCACAGA
>OMNZ01085457.1:0-18894 GCA_900303255.1 Lesueurigobius sanzi
GCTGCAGCTGCTCTCTGTCCTCAGTCAGAGAGCTCACTCTGGACACAAGCTCGTCCCTCTCCTGTGTGGAGCTCTGCCTGTCCGCTTCCACACGCTGGAGCTCCTCTCGCAGAGTCTCGGTCTGTACAGGAAACATTATAAATCAACATTCGTCTTCACAGTTGAAACACGTCAAGGTACAGATAACATCTACTATACCTATTGTCTTACACTAATGAAACTAACAATAAGCACACCGATGTCTCAGATTTTTCCTGATAAATGAAAACCATAGAAGACAAACCTCTCTTTCCAGTTCAGCTTGTTTGTCCCAGTCCAAGTGTCTGTTCCTCTGCTCCTGAAGCATCTGTTCCAAAGACTGTACATTTCTTTGGGTCTCATCAAGCTATAAGAATAAAGAACATGTACTTTATAAAAGATCACCTGGCCACAAGGACCCTCTGTGCAATGCAAATAGTTTCCCCCTTGTGTTATATGATCATGATCTCGAGGAGGCAGAAAACAGTTGACCATAGTGAGCATAGGGCGGCAGTGGCACAAATGTTAGGGCAGGTCGTCTTGTGACCGGAGGGTTAGCGGTTTGAATCCCGCCAGTGCACACAGTCCAAGTGTCCTTGGGCAAGACTTTTCCCCCACCTTTCCTCCAGTGCCTTTGCATACACTGGTGTATGAATGAGTGGCTCCTTGATGTAAAGCCTAAAGCAGGTAGAAAAGCACTATACAAATTTACCATTAAGCATGGCTTTATGGTCGCAGATGTCTTCCAAATGAAAATGACACATTGCAAATAGGAAATAACTCCTCTCAACAGGATTACCAGATTCTTCTGCCTCTCAACAAAGAGGAGGAGATGGCTGGCTAGGATTAATTCAAGTTCAAGGATGACTTGCCTTTTGTAGGTTCTGCTGTAGGTCACTCTCCAGTTGACTCTTGTCTGCACCGACCGTCTGCAGAGAAGCCTGAAGCTGTTCCATCTAAAAAGGCAAAGTAATATGACCTTTATGATGTACATAATTAAATGAAACACTGTTTGCAGGAAAAAGTGTGAACATAAAAGAAAACTACAGCTGATATGAGCGACTTGTACCTCCTGCTGAAGTCTGGCCATGTTCTCTTGTGTCTCTGCCTGATTGAGCTCACTGTGTAACGAGACCATGTCCGCCCTGTTGTCCAGTAGCTGCTGCCTCTCTTGTGTGACAGTGTCCAGAGCCTGCTGAAGCTGCTCTCTGTCCTCAGTCAGAGAGCTCACTCTGGAGACAAGCTTATCCATCTCCTGTGTGGAGCTCTGCCTGTCCGCTTCCACACGTTGGAGCTCCTCTCGCAGAGTCTTGGTCTGTACAGGAAACATTGTAAATCAACATTACTCTTTCAAAAGAACATTGCTTCTCCAAGTAGTTTCCATTTCAATTCAAGCAAAATGTCTCAGATTTTTCCTGATAAATAAAAACTGTAGAAGGAGACAAACCTCTCTCTCCAGCTCAGCGTGTTTGTCCTGAAGCATCTGTTCCAAAGCCTGTACATGTCTTTGGGTCTCATCAAGCTATAAGAATAAAGTTCACTCATCAAAAATATAGCCAGGCTAGAATGAATCTTTCCATGCAATATGAATTAGTTGCATGGCAAGGTTTTAACTTTGAGTAAATGGTTAGAAATAAAGGAGTCCTCTGAACAGGATTACCAGACTCTTCTGCCTCTCAACAAGTAGGAGCAGATGGCTGGTTAGGATGAATTACTTAAATGAAAAACACTGATGACTTGCCTTTTGTAGGTTCTGCTGTAGGTCACTCTCCAGTTGACCCTTGTCTGCACTGACCGTCTGCAGAGAAGCCTGAAGCTGTTCCATCTAAAAAGGCAAAGTAATATGACTTTTACGATGTACATAATTAAATGAAACACTGTTTGCAGGTATAAATGTGAACATAAAGAAAACTACAGCTGATATTAGCGACTTGTACCTCCTGCTGAAGTCTGGCCATGTTCTCTTGTGTCTCTGCCTGATTGAGCTCACTGTGTAACGACACCATGTCCGCCCTGTTGTCCAATTGCTGCTGGAGCTGCTGCCTCTCCTGTGTGACAGAGTCCAGAGCCTGCTGAAGCTGCTCTCTGTCCTCAGTCAGAGAGCTCACTCTGGACACAAGCTCGTCCCTCTCCTGTGTGGAGCTCTGCCTGTCCGATTCCACACGCTGGAGCTCCTCTCGTAGAGTCTCGGTCTTTACACAGAAAACTTGAAATTATCAAAGTTCGTTCTCAGCTGGCCGCGCTGTTTGATTAAACCCATTTCTGGAGAGACTTCTGAGTGCAAGAACAGATGATAATGCTGATCACTGACCTGTGCCTGGAGTTCTTCTAGCTGGGCAGGTTTGCACACTTCAGCTGTCTGTGAAGTCAGCTCTTTAATACGTTCCATTTTTTTGAGGTTCTTTTCTTGAGAAATCCTGAGCTCATCTTGGACCTCAATCATCTGAAGTATAGATATTATTAGCCTTTAATATGTACATTCATTCCTAGACCTTCAATCCCATTTGGTGCAGTCCATAAAATGACTATTGCCTTCACTTTTTCTCTACAGCTTCCAATTGTAGAGAATTGGACAGTTCTCTACAATTCGAGAGAACTTCCAATTCTCGTTGATAAAAGGACTAATGTATTTACCGCAATGACCATAATGATTGCTCCTCAACAAAAGACTAGAATATCCTTTGTTCTAATTTCATAAGGATCCAAGACTCAAAGTGAAAACAGGACATTTACAAGATGTACTCACCATTTCAATGTTCTCCTGGAGATCGACCTTGAGTTGGTCTCTCTCCTCCCTCAGATTGGCCTCTAAAGCCATGTTCTTGTCGTTATCCTGACGCAGTGTGGTCAGCTCCTGGGAGAGACTACTCATTTGCTGCTCCATCTCTGCCAGTGTTTGCTGATGAAGTGCCTCCTCACTAGACAGCTGTTGCCTCTGTTCCTCAAGCTGCTCTTGAAGGGACTGAACAAGACTTTGATTCTGTAAACAATAGCATGATGTTAAGTGAACTGTTAGAGTTGCCCCAACTGGGTCTGTCCAGTGTTTGGCCCAAACATCTTTCAGCTGTTTCATTGAGTGCATGATGTGACTGACCATGTCAATGTGCTGCTGAAGGGAGTCTCTTTCATTGTTGACAGACTTGAGCCTGGACTCCAACTCAGACATGTCCGTCTCCTTATTGGCCTGCACACTTTGCAGCTCTGCAGCCAGCTCGTTCAGCTGCAACATGAAAATTACAGACAAGCTTGTCATCAACTAAAAGTCACCATATGCAACAATGTTTGTCAGGAAAAATGCCCCAGCAGCAGTCCTAGAAAAACAAACATCCCATACTTGTTCTTCAAGTTCTTTGTGTATGTCCTCATCCGTTCTTCTGGCTTCTTCACTGTCAGACAGTTTTTCCTCCAAGTCACTCTTCAGCTTTAGGACTTCATTCAGCTCTTGTGTCAAGGACACCTGAAAACTCTGACTTTCCTCAAGCTGAAAAAGACACAAAACCGTTGAAATAGGAAGTTTGTAGAGAGTAGATTAGTCTGTAAAAATGTTTTAACACAGGAATTAATTTATCAAAAATGAATAATTTTCTTTGGGTCCATTCTTGATCCAAACAAAAAGTGAAATATTTGGAATAACCTGGATACACAGAGAAGTACACAGTAAAGGTGCCCACACAATAGAGGATTTTAAATCTTTTGAGACTACAGATCTGTGCACAGACCACACACACTGAAGGACAGACATGAGGACAGACATGAGGAGTCCCACCACAGATCACGGCATGAGAGAAAGTTTTTATTGAGCCTCATCAGACTAAAAATCTGGCTAAAAATCCTCTAGTGTGTGTCCAGCTCAACTGTTATTGGAAAATCAAACATGAGACATCTGAACTTGTTGAAGTACAGGTACAACACTCCACATTTGTTTCTGGATCGTTTAATCTCCTTCAGTCCAACATTGAAAGGCCATTTCAATCAACGCAGAACCAGACTTCACTCTGAATAAATTAAGCTCTTGATAAGGTAGACCTCAGGCACAAACCACGATCAATGAAAGGTACAGTATTATGGGGCTCAAATTTATAAGACGCTTCTTGCAAAATAAAGTCTGACCGGTTGAGAATTAGATTTAAACCAACCATCACCCGGTTATGAGATTATTGATTCCTCCACTTTCTGCTACTACTACAGTGGTGTCCATATACTCACTTGCTTCATCAATGCGGCCATTTTGACAGGAACTTCTTCTAGTTCTCCCAACTTAACGCAGAGGTCTGCATTGGCCTCCTGACAAGCAGCAAGTTCTTTATTTAGCTTCACCACAGTCCTCTCCAAGTCAATATTGTCAATCATATCTGTAGAGGAAGCACACAATCAAACTCTGAGTAACAGTGGTTTAGATCTGCGTAGGGAGACGATTGTGCAACATAGAAATGAAAAACTCTAAAGCAGCAGGACTTACTTTTTGGTACTTTTCCATCCAGAAGAGTCGTGAGTTTGGTGTTCTCCTCAAAAGCAATATTTAGCTCTTTCTGAAGATCAACCTGCATTTTCTTGAATTTGGATTTCTCTTTCTCAAGCAGGGAGCGCAGGCTGACCACTTCATTATCCATGTTTTCATTATCAATTGTGAGCATTACCTGCAAGTTAAATGTGCCCAAAGTTAGAAAAAAGAATTGCACGCACAAATACATTTTATCATTAAATCAGGATTAGATTTCTGCTGCAATTCATACATTTTTCTCTTCCAGAGTAATCTTTTGAGAGCGCAGGCAAGCCCATTCCTTCTTTGTGTCTCTGCTGAGGCTTTCGGCATCATCCAGAGAGCGTTGGAGCATTGTCACCTCTTGGACCAAATCTTTTCCATTCTGCAAACCGTAAAGAACCCAAAGTCATGTCAGGCATTTTGTCTCAAACTACAGTCTAACCGTCCGGCAACTTTGTCACCAACCATTTTTTGAAGATCCTCAATAAGGTCAGATTTCTTTTTGAGCTCCAATGTTAAAGCTTCCAATTTACTCTGAAGGAGGAAAAACATGTTTAATGCAAGTAAATGAACAGATAAACAATGCTTATGTGCCAGCTTACCTGTAAATCCTGCCCTTCCCGTTCTGCAGATTGAATATCCACCTTCAACCGCAGGATTTCTTGATGCAGTTCATCCTGGGTGTTGACAAAATTATGACTAGACTGTTTATAGAATGCTGCGATTACATTATTCCTCAGGCAGTACCTCCTTGTCATTCTCAAACTGTTCTTCTAGGTTTTCAAATTCATCAATCTCACGCTTCTCCCCGAGCTCCTGCTGAAGATCTGTATTCTCCTTTTCAAGCCTTTTAATTTCATCACGGAACATCCCCAGTTCCTGCTTTAAGTAGTCGCGTTCAGTTAACAATACATCCTGTAGACAGTAATGTAAACAAAGGTTAATAGGGCAACAAATACTCAAGTAGAAAGAAATGCAAAGAGTGGGGGGAAAAATGCATAAAATGGAGCGAAGATATAAATACCTTCTCTTCTGTCATAGTTTCACAAAATTGGATAGCTTCTAAAAGTTGTCTTTTTATCTGGGGGGTAAAAAAGGGCAAGAAAAGCAAGTCAAACTCCTGAAAGTAGACTATGAAAGAGAATCTACGTGAAAATAGCACCATCTGCTGTCGTAAGCAGTGGTTCTTAACCGGTGGGTCGCAAGGCTTTCCCAGGGAACATTTGAAATATTTATAATCCATTTTTGCACTGTTAAAAAAAAGGTACTGTTCTACTTCAAAGAAATTATTTTTTTCCCACGATAGTATCAAATCGGCATAGAGTTTTTTCCCAGTATCGAAATCGAGATTGAAATTTTAGTATCATGATGACACTAGTTGAGAACCACTGGCCTAAAAGGGTGTATGACAGACAATATATTCTGTGTTTAGCGTGAAAAGTCTCCAGGACAACTGGACAGAATTGTTGTGTCATCCATCACATAAACAAATATCATGCTTTAAAACAATGGTCTGCAAACTTTTCAAACGAAGCATCAATAGATTTCAGTTTCTGGGTACCACCTGGTATAGGAGACTATACCGGGTGGGACTAAGCTATGATTAAAGTAGTTACAAATAAGGAACTAAAAGCAGGACGTAAATAAAGTTGCCTGATAAAACAAGTGAAAAGGAGCACAAGTACCACCAGAGGAAACCTCTCACCAGGAGTACCCTCACTTCCCAGAACCTAGATTGCCTTGGAAGTGAGTGCCTCTAAAAGGAAGACACATTCCTTCAAAGGCAAGTGCCCGGTCTTGTAAATAACAATGACCTCACAACCACAATAAGGGTAAAGATGTTTTATCGGGAATACCTTTCATTGCAGTTACCTTATTAACAAGTTAAGATATGGGCCGGTACAAGGCAGTAAAAGATAGTCTGATTTGTATTTGTACAAGCTTCAAACCTGGTCAGTGTCGTCACTCTGTGCTGGCTCCTGAAGCCGTTTCTCCAGGTCACCCACTCTCGCCTCTAATGTCATCCTATTTTCTTCCAGCTGAAGATTCTCCTCAGTTCTTGCCCTCAGTTGCACATCCAGCTCAGCCCATTGTTGTTCCGCCACCATCAGTTTATCTGAGGCATCCCTTTTCGTCTGGGTCTCCATTTGCACTTGAAGTTCAAGCTCAGTCACTCGGTCATCGAGCGCCTTCGCCTTCGACTCGGCATGACTTTTCTGGCTCCTCTCCAGTTCCAGTTCTTGTTCAAGTGAAGACACTTTCCTGGACAACTCATGCAGACGCTCAGGTGACAAAAACTCTTGGGGACTAGAAGAGTCAAGGAAGAATAAGGTAAAGAGAAAATCTATAGCAATTTACAAAAAATATATAATTGAAAGCCAATCAAACCTGTCTCCGAGGCTGCGCATAGTTACAGAGACTTGGCTGGTATCCATGTCTTCTGGTTCTTCGGGGATCTCCCAGGGAGTATAAAAATCTTCATCTACTAACGAAAGTAACAGTCCATGATAAGTCCACACAGGAAAAAAAAAAACACTAAATAAAAAAGGTGCTTCAGCTCAATCTAGGCTGTGTTCACTTTATTTTAGCTTGGAGTCAGGTTTTTTTCAAATACAACTACATCTCCCCTGCATTTAAACATTTTTCAATGAGCACCCCAACTACCTGTACTCAACAATGTACTGAAATTAAGTTTTAAAATGCACTGTAATACAGAAAACATGCATGACTCTTTGTTTCAAGTCATAAACATATTTACAATAAGTATCACCATACTGTACTCACCTGGCTCAATTAAAGAGTGAGCGGCTTTTCTCTTTTGAGTTCCAAATCCAACAAAACCGACTCCAGAAGTTGCATTTGAGCAGGCTGCTAACTTGATCATTTTACCTCCCCAAGTAACCCTGCGTTTGGGCATCTAAGGCACATACACCTTGTTAGGCCAAGAAGTACAGGTAAAATTGAGTTACATGTATTGCACATACCTGCCGGGCGGCCACTTGGTTAGAGCTGGAGCTCACAAGGAGATTAGTCAGGTTTTTTATCCTATCCGCCTGCTCTCGTTGCAGTTGATCCTTCTCCTGAAGTTGTGAGAGCAGATCCTTCTCTGTGGCTGTGGTCTGTGTCACAGAGGACACCTAGAGCCACCAAATCACAGTTAAAATTATGTATCTAATAACAACAATTGTTCTAATAACAAAGCATTTAAAAACGACAACAAAAAACTCACCTCTTGAAGTCGACGCTTGAGATCTATAATTTCATTGCGGTATCTTTTGAGAAGAGCGCCATCATCTGACACTTCTGTAACATGAGGGTCATTCTTCATCTTCTTTGCAGTAGAGGCAAACTGACACAAAAACCAAAAGATTCTTTTACAGAGAGGAAACTGAAATACGCATCTCATTTCGAACTGGACTAACACCAGTCTTTCAACAACAACAGAAGTAGTGTTGCATACAACATGAAATTTAACCCAGTTTAGTCTGCTCAGAAGTTTAGGTGTGCTCTCTGAGGCTGATTGTTTGAAGGTAAACAGAAAGAATTAACTCCCATCATACAGTATGTATGAAATGCCATTGTTAAGGGTTGTTAATTATGCAGGTTTATGAAAATAATCTATCACATGAAAATAATTCCACTAAACAAGAAGAGAAATGTTGGGCTCCAACCTGCAAAGTGCTTAGGGTCTCATCAAATGTAACAGGTGTGATTGTACAAATGATGACGGTTTTGGCATTTCCGCCCAACGAGTTCTGCAGGATACGTGTCAGCTTGCTGTCTCTGTAGTTCGTGAATCCCCTGAATGATATAGATGATAATGAGCCACTGTAACTTTAAACAGTACTGCATTCTAAGAATAACAATTTGTTGCTGCAGCCCTAAAACACAAAATTATATTTTACATAAAATGCAACAGCCAATTTCCTCACTTTTGGCTTTCATCGGTTAGCTTCTTGATAACTTGACCAAGGGTAAAGAGGCTCCGGTTGATGTTACAGCCCTCTTTCAATCGGGCTCCTGCCACGGAAAACAAAAAAGACCATCTGTAAAGTGCATTTTGTTGTGTGTCAGCAGAGCAGTTCAAGACTTTACCTTCGGCTCCTGTTTGACTAGCTCGCTCAGACCCAGCCAAGTCCACCAAATTCTGAAACAAACTCCACAAATTAGGCGTGTCAACAATGAAACAATCAAGAAAAACAAAAACAAAGATCAACTCACCAGATGTGAAACTACGATTGCTCCATCTGCATTTTCACTTTCACTTCTCTCCCGGCTTTCCAGAATCTACAGTATCAAAGCGTGACTTGTGAAGAAGACATTATATCAATTCCTTTTATGAATCAAATTAAATATTACTCACCATTCGGAAAATAGTGTGTGAACGACTGCTGCGCTGGTTCATTTTGGTCTTCCCATAATGGCGATTTTCTAAAGACCAGACACAGAAGGTAATAAATGTAGGTAATAATAAATATAGAACACTATTTGATAAAGTAGATTATAAGAGAGCTTACTTTCTCCTAGCTTTATCCAGTGCAAAGCTTGTGCAGGAGTAGTCACCAGCTCTTCGCTAAGGTCAGCCACGTATACACTTTTCTGCATGAATCAAGAAAGGTGGTGTAAAATGAGAGGGTCCAAGCAGAGCACAGATAAACATGGTGGTGTAAACTGATAGACTTTGACTGAATCAGTAAAATCACATAAATAGAGATGAGCTCAATGAAATCTGTAGCAAGCATGCTCAGCTTTGGCTCCTCATAGTAAAACTCTGTATTCATTTAATCTGATTATCTATTGGCAGCTTGAGTAACACATGGTTTTATAATAATGATTTGATTGACTGCATACTCTGTAGTATTTTACTCTGTTAGTCAGTTACACCTTAACAACAACTAGAGTAAAGCTGGACACAGACTACAGGATTTTTAGCCAGATTTTTAGTCTTAGGAGTGGCTCAATAAAAACGTTCTCTCATGGCATGATCTGTCGTGGGACTCCTCATGTGTGTGTATGTGTGTCCTCATGGTTAAGCGTGTGTGGTCTGTGCACAGATTTTTAGTCTCGAAAGATTTAAAATCTTGTAGTGTGTGACCACCTTAACAGATCATGACTCATTATACAAGTTTGATTTGAATGGCTTTGGAATGACTGTAAATGACCAAACAACAATAAATTAAACAAAATGATGTGTGTCCTTTGAACTTACATTGAGAGTCTCCCTGACCTCCAAGGGCTTCCTCTTCCAACTGTCAACCAGCAGATCAGTTACGGTCTCATTATAAATTTCCATGTAGGACACCCGGAGAAGAAATTCCTTTTTAGGGCACTGTGATGCAGAAATTTCTCTTTTAATTACACACCAATGAAATACAGCAGGATCCACTGAAATACTGATCCACACTCACATTGTTAATGGTATTAAAAACATCTTCAACAGCAAGAGGGATGACTCCAGGAGTCTGAACACTCCCCATCATGGTAAAGGTCTTTCCAGATGCAGTTTGGCCATAAGCAAAAATTGTCCCTGCGCCCACAAAGCCAGAATTTACATATCGTGTTTTAGGGCTGGGCAATATGATGTGGGCAATATGATGATAAAAATCGAATCGTGATCTGATCTCCATGACAAGCAGCTTTTTTGGGAACACTGTCATATCATGATTCAAATGCAGCTCAAGTACAGACACTTTTCTACTCTACTCATTTCTTCTACTGTCAGGATGAAATAAGAACTAAACCAGGAGGAAACTAGGTCTAAAAATCAGACAATATCATGGAATTAATCTGGAAAACTGTGATAAGATTGTTTGGCCACATCGCCCACCCACATCGTGTTTACAGTGTTGTACAGTATAATATTTTGCACAATCATTTTGCCAATGTCCTCACCATTGTAGCCTTGAACAGTAGACACAACCAGAGGTTTTGCAATTGTCTGGTAAAGCTGATCGGTCGTTTCATCATCCGTAAACACACGGTCTGAAGAAAAAAAATACATTAAAGCTTTTACACACAAAGGTCTGTAACACAAACTTAATGTTGGAAACATACCAAAACTGAAAGTCTTCACTGAGCCTCCGTCATCGACTTGATGAACTGACCTTTTGTCAGTTTTCCAACAGAGTTTCGGTGGCTGTGCACTTTCCAAAGCAGCATTCTCTTCCCTGTAAGGAAAGTATGCATTTAGATTGAATAGCAGATTATTAAAAGTATATTCAAATTAGGGCTGTCAAAGTTAATGCTGTAACTCACGAGTAATCAAAAAATAATTAATGCATCAATCATTGATTAATCACAAATTATTCACACGTTTTGATCAAACAAACTCCAAAGAAAATGGTGTTTGGTAAAATAAATTTACTTGAGGCATTTGTATAATCAGTGTGTCTATGTCATTGGGACTTCACCATTGGACAACAAGCAATGACCCAAATACATGTCATTTATATTGTAAGATACTAGAATTTTCCACAAACTGTTGTTGAATAAGCATTAAAACAAGCCAAATAAGCTGAAATCGTAATAAAAGGTCATTAGCTTAGTTCAAATTAGCGTGTTTTATGCCAAGGAAATGTAAACAATTAATCAATAATAACAATAAACTGCGATTAATCGTGATTAATCAAATTTCAAAAGTGTGATTAATCTGGTTAAAATAATGAATCGATTGACAGCACAAAATACATGAGGGGGAATGGTAGACGAGACTGAAGACGTTCATCATCAGATGACTTCCTCTCACTCTTGTCAATTTTGATACAACATACAGTATGATTTCTGCCAACACTCCAGTCTAGTCTAGACCCAATTTTTTGTAGAATTAGTTTAGCAATGTCATGATTTTCCAAGAACTTTTGATTTAATGCCAGTTCGAATCCTATTTAATGCTTTTTAATGAGATTCAAGGCCTTATTTTTGACATAATTCATGAATGCTTTTTGATACCCCGCGGAAACCCTGGTCCAGAAAAACCTGTACTAGTACGATGGAAAAAAAAAACATTGTAGACTATTGCTTTTAATTCGTATTACACTTCCACATATAAGATATCGATCTATAAACGTGGTAGAGATTTATCTATAGTTTATCTAGCGTCGTGAAGAAGCTCTAATAACTTTTTTTTATTATAGCATTGACGTAGCCGTCCAGCTTTACTCACCTTTCAATGAGCGGGCGGACGCGCACACATACGCTCACAGCAGAGTCCTCAGCCATGATATTTTTTGAGGTTGTGTGCTCATAGATCCTTAACAAACTCCAACGAATGTATACATGTCTGCACGCCAATTTAAGAAAGGGTTTCCACACCCTGCCCCTGTCGCTCTTCAAGCTAAAGTCACTTGCTGCCGTTTGTTGACTGCGTTCAAATCCGCTCGAGCTGTTTTTATTGGTCAGCGTCATCGTCATCACGTCTGGGATAAACTCGCGAGACTTGCGTGGCAGCATGGCGGTGCTTCTTGAAACGACTCTGGGGGATATTGTAATAGATTTGTTTACAGAAGAGAGACCAAAGGGTAATGCCATTTTATATGCTATTGTGTCGCTGTTGAATGTAGTGTAGTATCTCTTAAGTTAAGTTGTCCATTCCTGTCCTCAAAATAGGCGTCCACGTAAAAACAAAGAGGGATGAGGAGCTAGCTTCCTTAGCACGTTTGCTTGACAACAATAATAATTTCACCCCTGGATGCATATGATTTAACCACTGTTTGGGATCATTTACCATTGACTAACTCCTCTCCGATGCTTGCCTACATACTGCTTTCAAGTACACGGGAACAACTCGTAGTGAAGATTGCTACATTGACTTTTCTGTTTGGTCAGTGGCCATGTTTACACTGACAAATCCGATGATAACTTGGAGTAAACAGGTTATTTGCAAAAATCACGTGGTTTAGTATCAAGTATTTTAGGAAATGGTAAATCTGGAAGTCCATATTCACATGCTTCAGTATGGAGCAGATAGTTGTGGATACAGCAGTGCGTGTGCAGAGAGTTGTCTGTCACACATGTGGACAAACTGCACAGATTTAATTTCAGTGCTAGTCCTAATATATTTTTCTTTTCTTTTTCTCTATAGCATGTCTGAACTTTCTGAAGTTATGCAAGATTAAATACTACAATTACTGCCTCATCCACAATGTGCAGGTAACTTATGGATATGGTTTTCATTAATTATTATAATATTTATATAATTATTAATTATGGTCTTGCATATTTAAACTTGGCATTGTACACATTGTTCACACAACAATTTCCACAGTGTACCGTACTATATTCAGTGAATTAATGTTATCAGCAAACGAAGAACCAAGGCACTCCTCTCACATTATAATTCTCTATTTACATTTTCTAAAAAGCTGGGCTAATGCATGTGAACATCTTTCAAAACATGTTGCTGGTTTCTTTCTTCTTTTTAAAAGATTAATATGTATTAGCCCAGTACAATAAAGCCTTTTAGAAAATGTAAATAGAGAATTACAATGTGACAGGTTCTTTGTTTTTCTCTTAAGTTTCTGTTCCCCACACCAGAGCACCTTCCCCAAAAACTACTTTTGTGGTACTTGTATATATATTATAATTTTTTTATACAGGTTTGTCCCTTGAGACTCAATGTCTCATTTACAACAGACACCTGTTTCAAAACATGTAAAATACAAACGGCACAAATACAATGCATGGTTTAAAATTTCTAGTTAAAACAGCAGCAGTGTCCTGTACATTCTTTCTCCAGACCTTGTAATGAAACTCTAAATTCTCCAAGTGTTACCAGGCTGGACAGCTTCAGGTCCTGCTGACTTCCTGAGCACACCGTTTCTTATCAGCTAACGTGTTTGCCCTCAATTTCTAGAGAAACTTTATTGTTCAGACCGGAGATCCCACCGGGACAGGCCGCGGGGGTGAGTCCGTGTACAGGTGAGACTAGAGCATGTCCCCCCGTATTTGGCCACGCTGTGTTTTGTCCTCTTTGTCATCCACTCCTTTCCATCCCCTCAGCAAGCTCTATGGAGACCAGGCACGCTTTTTCGATCCTGAAAAGAACCCTCGGATCAAGCACAAGAAGAACGGCACGGTATCTATGGTGAACAACGGGAGTGGGCAGCATGCTTCTCAGGTAACTCTGCTCACACTATTGTTTTGGAGCTAAAACCACTGATTGTTTCCAGGTCCATTCTAATAGGGATGTCAAATATTACATTTCCAATTTTTGTTGAAGAAAGTGCAATTGTTATAAATGAAATATCAACATTATGAATAAAATTGGTTTTAACATCAGAATACCTTTGAAATAATAGAACTTCAATGATGTACGTTATCGCTGACAGTATACTACATTCTCCCTTAATGTTAGTAACAGATTGAAATAGCAAACTGCAATAAACGATGCAAGTTTACAAAGTTGTATTGAGCTGGAGAATGTGTCTGTGTAGTTTCTCATCACGTGTGGGGAGAACCTGGACTACCTGGATGGAGAACACACTGTGTTTGGGGAAGTGTCTGAGGGGATGGACGTGCTGGCCAAAATCAATGAGACCTTTGTGGATAAAGACTTTGTGCCGTTTCAAGACATAAGGTAAGCTTCCTCACATCGGCACCGTTCTGCAGTTTGAGTTTAAATTCATGAAAAGGAATGATGCAGTAAATACTAGGGCTGCACAATATACAGTATCGCAAAGATCTTGTATGAGGTGATGCTAGAAGCTACAGCATCTCAAAGTCTATGGCATTTCTTTGCTACATCAGCCTAAAACAATACATGCATGAAATGTATCAATGTGTAAAAGTGTTTTTAATTTTGATTTTCCTAATGAAGATCCATTTTAGCCTTGTTTGGGTTCTGACTAGGGTTTTTGATAGTCTTGTTTCGACATATCTTGCTGAAAAACAGATTAGCTGAATGGTACACACCACATTGAATTAGTTTAGTTAAATGTCGCAATAATATCGTTGTCAAATATTACATATTTTTCTCTTATTGTGCAACCCTATTAAATACATTTTCCCTAGAGTGACGTTCTCTTATTGACAATGTGTGAATTGCAGAATAAACCACACTGTTGTTCTCGATGACCCCTTTGATGACCCCGCTGGCCTACCTGTGCCGGATCGATCCCCAGAGCCCACCAAAGAGCAGTTAGACGTCAGTATGCTGCTTCATGTCTATTTCTACATCTATAGTCTTTCTGTGCACCAATTATTCTTTGTTACAAGAGCTCAACTGTTTGATTCCCTCACAGGGCACAGTAAACTCTAGTGTGATCTTCGAAAGAATAGGAGCAATAATATACAGTTGTGGCCAAAAGTTGAAATACCCTTTTAATCTTTTGGCCATTTTTCATAGAATATTAATGATAACACACAAATCTTTTTTCCCACTCATGGTTAGTGGTTGTGCGAAGCCATTTATTGTCAAAGAACTGAGTTTACTCTTTTGAAATCCTAATGAAACAGAAACTACTCAAATGTCCCTGATCTAACATTTACATGACCTTCAACAACTGCCAGGAAAATGGTTCAGGAGCAAAGAAAAACTCAGCTGAAATACAGGACTCTCTGACAAAAATGCACAGTATGTAAACTTTTGATCAGGGACATTTGGTTTCTAGTTGAAAAGCGTAAACAAACAGGTTTGTTGACAATAAATGGCAACCACTAACCATGAGTGAAAAAGGTTTTTGTGTTATAATTCATATTCTATGAAATGCACAAGTTTACATACTCTGGCAGAGGGTATGTACACTTTTGGCCACAACTGTATCATCATAATAATATTAAATGTATCAAAACTGTATTTTATCTCCATCCAAATGAAAACGTTTCTTTGTAGAAAAGAAAAGTAGAAGAAATGTGATGATTAGGTAAAATAAGTGTTTTGTGGAGTAGAGTGGTCGAATCGGTGCAGATGAAGCAATCGATGAGGATGACGGAAAAGCAGCAGAGGAGTTGGAGGAAAGGCTGAAAGAGAAGGAGGCGAAGACTCAAGCGATTCTTCTTGAGATGGTGAGGAAAGGATGCTGGTTGTCGTTGGTGTCTTGCAGCCTTCTCTAAACACTGCTCTTTTCCCGACAGGTGGGGGACCTTCCAGACGCAGACGTAAAGCCTCCTGAAAATGTTCTGTTTATCTGCAAGCTCAACCCAGTTACCACCGATGAGGACTTAGAAATTATTTTTTCTCGTTTTGGCACCATAAAGAGGTACATTTAGGTCCTATGTTGTGCTTTACTGTTTTGAGTTTTTACACTTTTTGGACCTAGCATTTATCTTCTTCTGTTTTTATGCATGCCTTATAGTTCTATCGTTTTTATACCCTTTTTTCCATAGTTTGTTATTTATCACTATTACAAGTTTATGTTTCATGTTGCCCGAGAACACCGCAGAAAATTCTTAGTCTGTGAAACCTTCATTGACAATGGCAATAAATTATATTCTGATTCTGATATTTGACATTTTAAAACCCAATAGAAAATAGGTAAAAGTTATTCTGTCCTAATTTCTGAGGAAACCTCAGTGTTCACACAATGTAGCGATATTAAATTACATTTGTCTTTTGTTTGTAGCTGTGAGATCATCAGGGACTGGAAGAGTGGAGACTCTCTCTGTTACGCTTTTATTGAGTTTGAAAAGGTAAGTTCTGTGCTAAGTTCTGTGGGGGGTACTTTGATTCATTTCAGATAAAAAAATAAGATAAAACAAATTGTATTTTTGATTTATTTTAGTCAAAGAAAAGCGCAAAAAAACATACACTGTAAAGAGTGATATTTTTCAGTATATTTAGTTGTCTTTTTTTATTATGATTTGGCAATAAATGGCTTCACACAACCTCTAACCATGAGTAGAAAAAATATATTTTTGTGTTTTTATTCATATTCTTTGAAAAATGGCCAAAAGATTAAAAGGGTATGTAAACTTTTGGCCACAGCTATGCAGCTAGCAATGGCTAGTTGCAAACGAGGCCCTGGAGAAAAAAAAATCATTAAAAGAACATTAATCAACATTTGAGAACTTCTCAATGATATTATTTTCTTTTACATTATGAATGACTGTTTTTGTACTAATAGCAAGAAGACTGTGAAAAGGCATACTTTAAGATGGACAACGTACTAATCGATGATCGTCGTATTCACGTGGACTTCAGCCAGTCCGTGGCAAAGATTCAGTGGAAAGGGAAAGGTACTGGCTATCAGCTGTTTCCTTTGTCCATATGCCTAGTGCGCTCCTCACTGTGGTGTGTGTTGCAGGTGGGAAGTACACCAAGGATGATTTCAAGGCCTACGAGAAAGACCTGGAGAAGAAATCCAAACTGGCTCTCAAGGACCAGCCCCGACACGAGTATCCTCCCTGTGCTCTGTTCATGCCGTTACACATATTTATATACGCAGGATTTGCTTAACATGTCCCACAGTTCCAAGTACGAGCTGCTGCTGGACGAGGATGAGATGAGTGAGGGGCGCCAGAAAAAGGAGAAAAAGCATCACCATCGCTCTGAAGAGGACAAGAAAAAGTCCAAGAGGCCGCGGGTGGGTAAAGGAACATGCTCCTGCTGCAGCCAGTCTCTTACTGACTGTCGGCTGTGCAAGTTCAGATACGGAGTCCGTTTTATTAAAGACTCAGGCCCAGAGTAGAATAACTCTTAACTTTAGTTCAATTCGGTGAACTTTCTGAAACCCCACGGGCCATGTTTTGACTGTTGTTGATGCAGAAAAGAGTGAGGTGGTCCAACAGTCAATGGTTTGTGTGCAGGAGGAAGGCCACCGCGACAGAGGGGACAGACAGCGCTCCCGGTCCCGCTCTCGAGACAAGCATAAGTCACACCATCGGCACAGAGACCATTCGCCCAAACACTCCAGGGAACGGGACAGGAGGCACCGCTGAGGGAGTCGCTCCTCTGTCACACTTTGACAAGACCAGACTACATCCTGTGTATTTTAAAAGTTCAGTAGCTCACTAAAGTCCTGTTACTGTTGATGGCATACAAATAAAAATGTAAATAAGGTCACTGGCTCAGTTATTTTAAATTGAATGGTTAAAAAAGCAGTGATTCTGAAGTAGTACAACAGATCAATAACTTTCCTCTTCAAATATTTCTCGGTTGTAAAACTTGTTTGAGGCCCACAAAAAAAGAACCCACAGGGAACTCCAGTAAATGTTTTCTGTCAGTCCCTTTGTCTGAGGAGTCTGGATTTTGGCATCATACTAGGGCTGGGCGATATGATAAAAATCAAATCGTGATCTGGTCTCATGACGATCTGCTTTTTTTAGGAACATTGTCATATCGCGATTCAGTGGTTTTTATGTTTGACGCAGCTCTGAGCTCCAATACCGACTTTTCTCCACTCGCTGCTTCTGTCAGGATTAAACCAGGAACCAAAACTAGGTCTAAACCACGTCTAAAATTGGACAATATCATGGACTGAACCTGGATTAAACCAAGAAGTAAACCAGACTGTAATCAAGGTCTAAACCAGGACCAAACTAAAAAGGACTAAACCAAGGCCAGAAGGAAACAATGATTACCCTGAACTAAACCAGGACTAAACCCAAGGACTCGATCAGAAATAAACCGAGAGCAAACAAAATCGAAAATTGTGATGAGACTTTTTGCCCATATCGCCCAGCCCATCATATGGTTTGCTGCAATTTTTGTCAAATAAAAGCATTTAGTCCATCAAACTAAATGCTGGACTTTTGTCTGATGCACAAAACCTGTAAAGTTATATATTCATCTGCATTGCCAACTCTGATACAGTATTGCATCCATTTTCATATCAGATCCTGTTCAATTTCCGTTTTTGGATATTCTTTTTCTCTTGCTAGCCAGAGTTTATTTTATTCAGTGTACATAAGCGATGATTATACAGTTTGATAGATGCTGAGATTTATTCTATTACTATTATTACCTGTTTGGTGGATCTGATATCACCAAGTAATTAAGAGTCCAGGGTCAAAGTTGTTTGCCCAGGACCAATGCTACAGCCAGCCAATCGGGTGAAAACTTGAGATGTCATGACAAAAAATAAGTTTAGGAACAGGGAACGGTCTGCTGTGATTTGATCTATGAGTTGGTTTGTCTGAAAATATACCTAAACCTAACCTTTAAGATTTCCCTGTTCCTAAACTTAATTCTTGCCATGACAGCTCAAATTTTTAAAGCAGACCGCCCCTCCCGAGCCGACTTTCTAGCACCACTGACCCGATTGGCTGGCTGTAACATTGGTCCTGGGCAAATAACTTTGACATTGGCCCTAACAAGTAAATTTCTCCATTGTGAGATCAATAAAATCTTATATCTTACAAAATGTAGAAAGTGCACGTAAAAGGACAGGTCAAAATAGCCTTTATTATTTTTACAAATAACTTATCTGTTACAAAGACTGTCTTCCCAACTAAACAAA
>OMNZ01085457.1:21548-37343 GCA_900303255.1 Lesueurigobius sanzi
TATATATATATATATATATATATATATATATATATATATATATATAGACATAACGTAATAAGTTCATTAGGAAACACGAGTTCAGACTCAGAGAACACATTTGCAGCTTGTGTAGTGTTTTCTGAAGCCTGTGCTCACCGCACGGAGTGAGAGACGAGCAGAAAGAGGGAAGCGAAAGTGGTGTGAGCGGAGCAGAGAGCGGCTTTGATGCAGGGGCGGAGCAGACAAACTCAGGTTCTGGGGGGCATTAACTATGAAATATATATATATATTTTTTTTAACTATTCAATTATTGCAAGTCAGGTAATTAGACACATTACTACAATTATTTGGCTTAGAGCACCAAAATGGCTATATATAAATTGTGACACAGAAAATATTAATTTGATTTTACCTAATTTTTTAAATCAATGTTTCAATAAAAATGCATTTATAATGTAAATTGAGTCATTTTTAAACACCATGCTTGAATGCATTAAACTTGGTAAAAAAAATTAAATAAAATTAAACAACCATAATTAAACTTAAAAGGGCAGTTATTATATAAAGTTGTTTATTTATTCAGTGCGTCCCACCACGTCCCACCACTTTTATGACTTTTTGAGGTTACCCTACCCGCGACCCACCTTCATAGGTGAATTTCCACAACCCACATGAGTTTGACACCCCTGCACTAATCAGAATGGAAAAGTGGACATTTAGAGTAACCATCCATCTTTGTGTTCAGGGAGTATTTTTGCTTGAACCACACACTTGGAAAAATGCAGAGCTTCTGAGTGTAGTTATTGAGAAAACATCCGTTAGTGCAACTAAAAGTCCAACATTTCTCAACCTACCAGAGAAAGTACCTTTAGGTTTGGGTGGAACAGGTCCAACAAATCCAAGGTTGTCATAAAAATTATGGATTGCACTGGGATTAAAGTGTGGCCCTGTCGAGACCAAAAAAGACATGTTGGTGCAATACACACATTTTATAGAGCTCGAGACTGTATCTAAACCAGTGGTTCCCAAGCTGGGGGCCATAACTGTCAAGTTTTGGATCTGAAAATAAGGGACATTTTCCCTTATGGGTAAAATATGGTAGTATCCCAGCCAAAACGGGGCACAGCCAGGCCTGTCGCACAAACCTGGTGATAACTGCTGCCCGTCTGCTGCAGGAGGCAGTTCTCTGAGGCTAGTGACAGAGTGTAGTCTGGAGACAGCGTTTTGTATCATTATTTTGTTAAAATAGATGAAATTTATGGGATAATATTATTACGGGACGGCGGCAGGAAAGAGGGGTAAAATACAGTAGTTTCCCGGGCAAAACAGGATACTTGACTGGTATGTTGGGGGCGGGCCGCCCTGAGGGGGGCGCAGGGAACTGCAGGGGAGCCCAGAGCTTTGTGTGGTCAGAGGGTAGGCCATAAGAGATTATTTGAGTAAATTAAATGCATTAAAATGACCAAATATGACGAAGAAAGGACTACATGTGCACAAAAACAAGCCAAATTCTGTTTATTAATTTGAAATAAATGCTATTTGGACACAATATTTATGTTTTAATGCATTCATGAGGCTTGCGGTTTTGGACTGGGGGGCCCAGCCTGAGTGGGGGGGCTTGTAGGAGAAAAGGTTGGGAACCACGGATCTAAACCATTAAGATTTCTGACACATTGCATATTAATTAACCAATGGAGATTTTAACATGTAAATTACCGGCGTTTGGACACTACAGTGTGGTAAATGTATTTCACTAGCCTAGTAAACTAGACGCACCAAAAAATATTTTTTGCCTGATGGGTTGGTCTAGCATCGCACCATAGGAGCTGCTCGCAGTTGGGCCAATCACAACGCTCTGTCTGTGTTGCAAGTTCTTTTTTTAATCGTTGAGGCGGCGACACGGCTGCACAACAGTAAGATCCTCCGTTGTTCTGATTGGTCATAACGTTGTTCTACCACGGCAGAAACAGTTTGAATGACAACTGTTGGCTCCACCCACAACCTTCAGCTTTCCCAATGGTGCGACCCCAGACTATACAATTCATGCTATAGTCTGGTTTGCCAGGCTAGTATTTCACAGTATGGGCCCAGCAAAGTGCATAGCTTACAACTTTACATATAAGCACCCTCTCCCCATTTTTCTTTTTTTAAATTAAACATCTACACAATTCACATGAATGGTATTTGTCAGAGTTCCAAACGGGCATTTAGGTTTCCGTCAAAAGGAGACGAGTTAGCATATGCCTACAGCAGATACAGCAGAACGTACAACAATGCACACAGCCTTGGAAACTATGCAACGCAAGCTGCCTCAACAATAACCTAAAGGTTTAAACTGTCACACTAATGCCAGCGGCTGGAAAACTTTTATGTCTCACAAAAAAGGACAAAATAAGATTCAAGATTCTGGCATTTGTTCCAAATAAAAAACATTTTTTGAAAACATCTGAGTTACCTGTCTGTAGCAAGTCGATCTCTTTGGTGAGACAGTCAATGTCAATTTGCAGTAACCTGTTTTTGCATCTCAACTGCTTCATTTCCTCAATCTGTCAGAAAATCAAAAACACAGACAGACAGCACAAATAAATAAATATTTAGAGGAGTGTTTCTAATTGTGCAACACTCCTGCACATTTAGACAGATGTAGCTTCATGTTGCAAACAGTCGACTGAATTAGTAATTTTAACATCATCTTTAAAGCTCCACTCTTCAGAACAAGCAATAAGCAGATTCTTCTCATGTTCTTCAAACTTAACACACTCAAACATGATCAAGAGGCAGTGTTTCTTTACTGTAGCCGTCTGGTCCAACTCCTCCTGATATTAACATTTGGGATGAATGGACTCGAGCCAAGCACCCGAAATCGCTCCCTCCTCCCTTCCCCTCCACACTTCCACTAAATCCACTGAGGGCACCTTCGGACGATCCTTCAGGAGAGACTGGAGCCGTTTCAGACGCACTCTCCCTCAGCCCACGAACAGACACACCCCTTTACTGTGACAGCCCCGCCCACTAATGTTGCAAAGTTCTACTCATAATATTTTTTAACAAGAAATCATTTTTCACAAAGTAATTGGAGACTTTCCCACCACCAATAAAACAATCTTAGGTCTTATAACCGCTTTCTTTTTCATTGCCAAAACTATGTGACTGTATAATTGTTGAAATTCAAACATTTACGCTACTAAATGAAGGTGGAACTGAAGTTGTTGATGCGTGTTGCACGTGGGGCTGAAACACACACCTGTGAAGTCTGCATGCGGCGCAGACTCGCAATGGAGGAGCTTCTTACTCACATCTCCTGCTGAGCAAACGATTTCTGACACACTACCCCCTCACAGGCACGAGCATAAAGTGTTAGGGCATAGGGAGAGGGAGGAGGGAGCCACTGCGACAGCCTATATATAACTATTTTTGCTTCTTCAAAATCGCAATTGAGGACCTTTCCTCCACCAATAAAAGCTATTAGGTCTTATTACGCCTTCTCTTCAGTTGACAAAACTGTACTTGACTGTATAATTGTTGAAATTCAAACATTTACACTAAATGACGGTGGAACTGAAGTTGTGGCTGCGTGTCGCACGTGGGGCTGTTCTCCGGTGTAACACACCAGTGAAGACTCGCAACTCACTAGGGCTGTCACTAACGATTATTTAGGTAATCGATTAATCGGCCGATTATTTTTACGATTAATCGATTAATCGGTTGGTGCAAAAAGGTGCATGGAAAGTGTAATTGTTAAAAGCTTTTTGCACATGAAGCTAAAGTGACACCGTTTGAGGACGTCTTGATGGAGTAAAGTTAAAGCTAATGTTTGTAGGATGATCTTTGTACAAGTTCCACATGTCATTCCTCATTTGAAAGCTAAGAACCTCTAAAATTCACTCTGGGATTGTTAAAGTGAGAGCGAGAGAGTCCTCTTTCTGCTCAGATTAGATTATGATCCAAGATTTGGAACAATCAGAGCAAAAATATTTGCAAAACCAATGCCTTCAGAGTCAAACATAGTTTTTTCACAACAATCAACAATTTTGATGTAATTCTCACTCTGTCTGAGTCTGTATATCCCAGAAACGATTAATCGATTACTAAAATAGTTGACAACTATTTCAATAATCGATTAGTTGATGATTAATCGATTAGTTGTTTCAGCCCTACAACTCACCCAATAATGATTGTTTCTATATGTATGAATTTTTATAATTTCATGTATTTTAGTAAGTGTAACATCAACCTGCCCAGGGACTACGCATGGAAATCATTCTTTTGCTATAACCTGGCACATGGCATCTCTTCTTGTCATAGACTAGTCATTTGTGCATTGTCCCTGATCAAATAAATAAATAAACTAAACTAAACTAAACTCTTCTCCTCGCTGCTCCCTCGTTTTCAGACAGACTTCCCCTTCATGGGCATGTGCATATGAAGTGCTTAGGGAGAGGGAGGAGGGAGCGATTTCAGAAAGGGCCCAGGGACTGTTGGTACCTTAAAGCAGGGGTCTTCAATAGGGCTGCACCATATTGAAAAAAACTTGCGATATGCAACACGGGCATGCAATATCACGATAACGATGTTTTCGCGATATTAAGATAAAGCGTTCCAATCAATTCAGACACATGTAATATCTTTTTTCAGCAAATTGTGTCAAAAGAAGACTCCAAAAACACTAAATCAGAACCAAACCAAGGCCAAAAATGAACTAAATTAGGAAAGTTATAACAAAAACTGAACTTCTGCACATTTATAAGTTAATGCATGTGTTGGACATTTAAGTGAATTTCCGATAGTGCGGCTTCTGTGCAGTGTTTGCCATTAATAACGGAGACTATGGCGCCCCCATGGTCTAATTTTCTTTACCATAGTCTAAAAAGAATCCAAGCAAGACAAATTACAATTCATGTACTTCTTGTCTGAACGTAAACACATAACGGTAGCATTTTAGAATACGGCCCGGTAACTACTGATAACTACTAGGTAATTACCAGAGTAATTGCTATAAAAAAAACAATAATTACTCAGTAACTGTTAGGTAATTAACCCTGACCCTAATCCTAACCCCCTTACTAGGGTAATTACCTGGTAGTTAGTAATTACCTAGTAGTTAGCAGTTGTTACCGGGCCGTATTCTAAAGTGTAACCCTAACTATACTGTCCAAAAATTGGATTGATAAGATAAAATATCAGTGCAATGTTCATTTTTTACTCCTAAAATATATAGGATTTCTTTATACTAATTATTCTATTCACAAATCTTTATGTTGTTTCTAAGATTACCATTTGGTTTCCCTTTGCGGATCAATGAAGTTTGTCTATATTCAAGTCTCAAAATGAATATTAGATTACCTATACCACCATAATCTCTTTCAAATTTGTGGGAAACACTGCATTGCATCACCTAATATTGCGATACAGTATTTTTTGCGATATATTGTGCAGCCCTAGTCTTCAATGTGAGGCTGTGACCTCAAAGGGAGCCATGAAGGTACAGCAGTGGGCGCTTCATCTGCTCCGAATCCCATTATTACATGTACATGCTTCACCCTCCAAGATCACAAATGTCTTTCATTACCAGAAACAAAATCCTGCAGAAGTAGAAACACTATTTGATATACGAACGGGAAAACTGGAAAACGCAAGCGACCCCTGCCTTAAAAAGCATCATCTAGTCAAATGCAGAACGTAAATGCATACGATTACACTTACTTTCTGGTTGACTACTTAAAAGACAATACAATACAATACGAGTTCATTCATAGGGGACAAGATGTGCCAATCACAGTGTTGAGAAAAGGTGAAAGGAGGACAGTATCAGTGTTGTGTACCGAGGGGATCTGTGAGGCCGAGTTGGAACGCTCCAGTCGCCTTCTGGTGAGGTCATTCTCCATTTCGTTCACTTCCTCTTTTAATTTCTCCAGTTTTTTCTTCTTCAGCTCCAGCTCATGCCACAGTCGATCCATGCGGGCTTTCTGGTGGACCAATAAAGCTGAAGGCACAAGGCAAGAGACAAAATGATAGTAAACAAAAAACATTATTAGTAAATACACAAAAGGGCATCAGAGAGGTACAGAAACATTATTTTATATTGATGCACGGCGTGATTGTAAGACAGGGTATATGCAGGGATCCGGAACTAACACTTTTTAAGACCCTCTCAAAATATTTTCGCGCCACTTTATAGCAGTTATAGCTTGAAATGCATCTTTAACGATTAAATTTATCAATATTTACTGGGGCTATAGTATATACGAGCCCCTTTCATTGCTCTGCAGGTCAGATATGTGTTAGGGATGGTACAATTTTAAAATGTACAGAAACTGGACACAAAGTGCTCAGGAAGTCAGTATCACAAAGTCGTTTTTGGAGAAGGTGCTCTTTGGCGTTTGGGGAACAGAAACTTAAAGAGAAAAACAAAGAACGAAGGCACTCCTCCCACATTAGAATTCGCTATAATTCTATGAGTCTCACTTCTTGAGAAAGGCTTGTTGAAGCCGATACAAAGTGGGAGAAATCAGCAACATGTTTTTAGAGATTTTCATATGCATTAGCCCAGTACAATAAAGGCTTTTTTGAAAAGGAAAATAGAGAATGTTAATGTGGGAAGAGTGCCTTGGTTCTTCGTGTTTCTCTTTAAAATTAACAATTCTTTTCACTTTTTATTTGACGTGGCTTACACTTGTATTGCACTTTTCAAGCCTGGAGACCAAGTTTCTCAAAACGCTACACCGTAGACATTATTCATTCATGTCATATGGTGACGTAAGCGAGGCTGCCATTCTGCTGCATCGGCCCCTCCGACCACCAGCAACCGTTCAGTCTCTCGCTCCCATTCATTCTGACCTGTTGTACATCATGTTTTTAGTGGTAGGGGAAACCGGAGCACCCGGAGGACACCTACGCAGACACGGGGAGAACATGCAAACTCCACACTGAAGGCCTCGTTCGCCCCGGGGATCGAACCTGGGACCTTGTTACTGTGAAGCACCAGCGCCAACCACCTCTCACTTTATATTAATCCATTTGAATGCTATTGGAATACTTTTACAAGCCCCTTTAAGATGCCTGTTCAAGAAGACACAGTGAAGTAGTCCATGGAAGCGGTGTTTCTAGGTGCATTTTGTAAAATACCTTTGGCTTTGGACAAAAGACAAAGAAAAAATAACTTGCCCTCCAAAAAGAAGACCTCCTAAATTGGGATAAAGACTTCTTGGAAGTCTTGTTTTCTGTTCATTTGAATTAAAAACTTGACCCCGGTGACACCATGTAAAGGCTTAACCGTGTAGCATAAAATATACAGTTTTAATAGCTCAAATGTGCTCAATGTTTTAAAATCAAGTCTATACTGCGGATCAGCTCGGGTCTTAAATAGGACTAAAACTGACTGTATAGTTCTAAACAAGATCTAACCCAAAAATAGGCAGCAAAAGAAATTGTCTCCAAATTATAAAGCTCGACCTGCAGAGAAGTATCACCTGAAGCAGCTCATGTTCCACAGTTTGAGAAACACGGTTTTAGATTAAAAAAGGAAATGACTTGCGACTCACCTTGAGTATACGCTGCGTCGTCTGAACCCACACTGAGTCTTCGTGGCTCGTTCTGCCTCTCGTGTTGGAGGGACAAAGGGTCCGACATGTGAACAGGTTCTGTTTCTGCAAAATGGTGGTCTGGAGGGAGGCTGAGGAGGTTGTTGGGTTCAAAGGTTGGAGACACAACTCCAGGGGAAACCGCTGGGGGCTTGTTAGGGGACACTGTAATCTTAAAAGTGTACTTGGTGTTGGGCTGGGTGACCACCACACGAGGGGACGATGCTGAAACTCCTCCCACAGAGCTGCGGCACTTGGGTGGGTGATGGTGGATGTATGATGGGCCCATGCTCACTTGACTCCCCATGTTCCTAGAGCCCGAAGGCCCCTGAAGAGGGGGGCCGGCAGATATGCAGACAGTAGGAGCTCCACCGATAGCACCACTGTCACCTGTTGCATTGGCGGAGATACAAAACCTAGATTGGGATCGTGAGCTGCTTGCGGCCAAAGCGGCCCCGATCGTGGCAGGGGCCCCAATTGCAGTAGGGGGGCTGGCAGAGATGCAGAGCGTGGGCTGTCCACGGCCCCCCATGCTCAAAGGCACAGATGGAGTGACCGTGGAGGTGGTGGGGGGGCAGGACGTCCTGAGCACAGTCGTGCTGGACGAGCTGGTCCTCTGAGGAGACTCGAGCTTTATCTCAATCTGATTTTTGCGGGGTCCTGTAGATATGTTCTGGATATTATACTGACTGACAGGCAGAGAAGAGGTGGAGGAGCACGATGACATCCCTGACGATGAGCCCTGGCTACCAAACATGGTGGGGGCCTGGGGGGTGGTGGGTGAGCTAATGGGCATGTAGACGTGTGAAGTCTGATGACCATGTGAACTCTGAGCAGCAGACCTGGACAGGGAGGGCATGTGCTGGGGGGGCTGAGAGGTGGGGCTGTACTGCGCTCGTCCCGGCTGAACTGCCCGCATGCCGCCCGACTGGTTCATGTACGGTCGGATGTAGATGGAGTTTCCCTGGGGACTGCTGAGCCCAGCCTGCGGACCCCCATGAATGTGCAAAGAAGTGGGTGTATTGCGTCCGCTCTGAATGTTGGGAGCCAGCGTTACTGTGATTGGATTGAAGCGAGGAGTTCCTTTGACCCCCATGGGGTAAAGTCCCAAGTGCTGAGGGGGCTGTGGTTTTCGGGGTGGTTCCATTACACCAAACACAGTGAGGCTGGAAGGGGCCTTTGACAAGGCGGACTGAGAGTCCTGCTCAAAGGATTGGCTGTCGGGGGCCAGTGCCACCTGGAAGGGCCCGTCACTCAGGCTGTGAGCCAGTGTCCGGCTACCGTTCATCCTCAAGCCATCCGGGACATTGTGACACTGCACCCCCAGATTCAGCTGGGTCATGTGATTTTGGAGTCGTGTGAAAGAGGAGTCTTCAGAAACACTGTCCTGGTTTCCGGGGCTCACCTGGGACAGGTAAGCACAGCATGCGTCCAAGTTATTGTTGTTCTGTAGGCAGAGCAGCATAAGAGAGTCATCAGTAACAAATGAATTAGAATTAAATATGTGTCTATCCTGTTGACACGCTCCCAAAAAATACATCTATGCATGTTAGGAGAAAAGTGGAGAACAAAAACAGACAGGATTGTGCGTTATTACCTGCAGAACACACTGAGAAACCAGGCCTTCAGGGACTTCTGGAAACTTTTGCCGCAGGTGGTGCAAAACCTGTACATCAATCTGATGGCTTCCCTGGGCCATTCGTATGCAGCCACGTCAGAAGAGCTTGTGTCCAGCGAGTAGAGGCTTCATCTTTGATGCCTATCAAAAGTAATACAATTCTTCTTATTTAAATCAGAAATTCAAGTCAATAAATGAAAGCATTTATTTAATCAAACCAGAGGTGTGCATGTTCAAGAACTCGTCGCACAAAGCATGGCCTCTATTTTCTATGAAGTTGTATAGGAGAGAAATGAGTTGATCAATGAATGCTTGTGGCTATGCCTGGTGTCCAAAAGCAGCAGCAGTAAGGCACGACAATCAATCAACAACAATACGATGCTGTCGCCTCTTCCCACTGTAACATCACCTCCACGAACAGACAATATGCAGCTTATGTTACTGCATCATTAAAATTATCCCGGCAGTAAAAGTGTCCTTTGGTTGTCCTCCCACTGTTTGTTTTGGTTTATTGGAGCGGGTTTGTTGGGCACTAATCCATCACACATTTGTGGGTTCAGGTTTATAAATTTTGAAAGTGCCATGAGATGTCGCATAGAGCAAGGGACAATGGAAGCAGTTTTTTGCTTTTTGAGAAAGAGTGATGTCCAAAGAGTGACATGTAATTAAAGTGTGAAAATATAAAAGGATTTCACCTCAGTTAATTTAAGCTGACATTAAACTTATAGAGAAGACTTTTGTTTAATATGGATAGGCCCAATATTTAGAGATATTAACCACAAGTCACAACATCTGTAAACCTGTTACTAGATAATAAAATTCTGTAAAGGTGCTTCACTATTGCATGCATTATTTCGTCATTCCTCAGTTACAACTGGTGGTGATAAACCAAAGTATTCAAATTGCCCTGGAGCCTATAGCCCTTTTCCATACACCACCATTTGTGCAGCTACACAAACATTCATTAGGGCAAGGTGAGCTAGGTGTCGTGGCCAAAGACATAGCAAAGGTTTGCAAAGGCTGGAGTGATGTTCAAGCTGTCAACTGATGAGCTCTACCCATGAGCCACCAACAGCCTACTAGTATCAATAAAACAAATCCAATAGCCTGAATCAGCACAATAAATGAGTAAAGGCTGGGGCATTTCTGTCAATGCTCCCATTTCAAAGCAGTGATTCAGATTTGTGCGTGTCTGTGGGGGGTGTAACTGTGGGGAGCGTCAGAAATGACTTATCACAAACAGTTGACATGTGAAACATTTGATCTTACAAATATTTCGAGTTAAAACTGCTAGTTTTGTTGATGAATAAGATACATCTGCTCAAATAACAAAGCGGAGTAAACCTATGTATCTGGCACTCATGAAGAAAAACGAGCTAAACAGCTCCAACAGGAAAATGATGGCAACCTGTTTATCAAACACAAAGTCTAATCCAGTCAATTAAAACCTAAAAAGAGAACTTAGCAGCAGGAGTTTTCAAGTGAACTGTCTCCACTGCAAATGACACCAACAATGTTCATCTGACTTCAATGGAAAAAGTAGTAGACAGGCTTTAACATGGCTATTGAATCAGGGAGCGACAGTTTGGCCAACGCAATGAGAAACCATCTGTTTATCTACAACGTTACTTCAACAGTTGTGTAATATTGATCATGTACACGAGCTACAATAAACTTTATGTAGCGATTGCTGCCTCGGTCAAAACAGGAACATCACAAAACACTCTAAGTCGGCTAGCTAAGCTAGCTTAACTTGGACAAAAACTTTTTGGAGCTTTTTTTCCTTTTGAACTAGACGCTTGCGAGCGCATTTCTTCAACGAAGACGACGCGACACCGCTTGGTGTTAGTGCGGTCATATTAAGATGTTATTACTTGGTTTACTGAAGGGTGAAACAAACTTACTTGTGTGTCCGCTGCCTGCCACCGCTCCCCGGGGCCGCCTCACTCCCGCTGTAGCTCTGACGGTGAGCAGAGAGCCAGTGACACCGAGGCCCTGGGCCTACTGTGTCCTCAGCGTCAGGGAGAGAAGGCTCTCTACAGCCCAGCACTTACGGAACCGCAGGGTGGAAAAGCTTTTTGACAGCCCCCCTCCCCTCTCCAAGCTGCACTTCTCTCTTTTTGCTTTCTTTCTTGCAGATACGAATCAAAATACTGTCCAAGAATATGGCGGCGGCACGAGCGTAACACTATCGCGAGAGCAACAAGTGGTTTCCTTTTTTTACTTTGTCAGAGTTGTGCTGATCTGATCCTGACGTTGAGGGAAACTGAGACAGCAGCACTGTTTCTTGTGGTGGCAATTTACATTTCAGCATTTCAGCTTTCTCTTAGACTTAAAAATGTAAACTTGTTTGCTGTGTTGATTTACAGCTCACGTCAGACAGGAATAAACAACATACTTTATACTAACAACAACAAAATCAACAAAACAAAACTACAAGCAGCCTGCATTGATGTCTGTAGCCCTATGCTAAGACACTTTAGACTGGTGTTATAAAACTTGCTGCAGCACAGTGTTTGCAATTTTGTACATAGTATACTTGGCTCGAAATATTGTATTCAATTCAACATAATGCAATTTTGTTATTTTATTAATTATTCATAAAATATTATATGGTTCACTGTATTTACCTTTGTCTCCCCGGTTGTTTTGGTTGTGCACACAAAAGAGTGTGCTTTGCATTGTCTGGGACCATCTCCAAATCTTGGTCAGTGGTTTCGGTACCATGGCTGGAGACGTGGTCAGCCCAGGCCTTCATGGGGCCAATAAGTGTAATTTGACTTGGGGGCCCTCAAGAACATTGTGTCAATCTGGATCAGTAATTGAAGATTGTGCTCTTGGAGCATGTTTCTGTGCTTTAGTTAATACAGAATGTGCTCTATCATTTATGTTTAAATATAATAGATGAAAGACATTTGATTATCGCCTTGACAAGCCTCATGTGTAGGTCAAAACAAAACAAAAAAAATGGAACATTCTGGTTAAAAATACAGCATTGCTCTTGTGCAGAGTCTGCTGTAATTACTTCACGTGTAAAACATTGTTTGCGTAGTGGCATTCACTTTATCCGGCCCTATTTATACTGTATATGCCCAGCAGGATCATAACATTGTTGACACATACTGTATCCAGTAGGGCTGGGCCATATCATATCGTATATCCATATACCGGTATAAGTTTTGGATATCGTCATCATTTTTTATATCGTTGTAGATGCGATATGATTAGCATGTGCTCTCAGCTGATTTTGACTGAAGTCAGGACCAGCGGCAGCGTGCTTAAAGCGTAAAAATTAATTGAAGGATGTATGATGTAGATCAATTTTGTAAGGAAATTAGCATGGCGGTAAAAGAAACAAAATAAAAAGGCGTAAAACTGGGATTTTTAAATATTTTATCCGTTGTCAATTATATCGTCAATTATATCGTTATCGTGATATTTCTTTTTTATACCGTTCTATCGATTTTAGGTCATATCGCCCTGCCCTAGTATCCAGGTCCACTTCATACAAGACCACCACCTAAAAAAGACTTCAAAGTGAGACAAAAGTTTTTATTATTACAATACAAGCTATAAAATATACATGAGCTGTCCTGATGAACAAAGTCAACCCTCCTCTGAGACGTTCACACTGTTCCTCCATTATTATTTTTGTTTTATGCTAAATAAATAAATAGAAGGTCCTTTACTGTCATTGCTCCATCTATAACAAAATTTAAATATTATACTTTCAAATCATCCCTCTGTGCAACTTGATGGAGTCTTGAGTTAA
The DNA here is from genome assembly GCA_900303255.1 of Lesueurigobius sanzi. Taxonomy (NCBI): domain Eukaryota; kingdom Metazoa; phylum Chordata; class Actinopteri; order Gobiiformes; family Gobiidae; genus Lesueurigobius; species Lesueurigobius sanzi. The sequence goes on from OMNZ01085457.1 coordinate 34,501, forward strand.
TGTTTTCTTTTCTTTTTCATTTAAACAAGTTGTTATAAACAAGAGGATCTGAATTGTTCATCACTCAAACACTCAAATCTAAAGAATACTTTGCGCATAACTCCATCTTGTAGTAAATTGAAGGGTGAAAAAACTACATTGTCAATGCATCTTACAAGTCACTAAGAAGACTCAGAATACTCCTAAACGTGCTTTTGGTTTGTCTGCAATGTATGGCAACGGGTCAAATGAAAGAAAGGTGTGTAGAATGGTGCCAAACACTGCAGCTTACATGAATGCTGCACCATTAAACTATGAACGTGACACTGCTGTAAAAAGTATTTCAACACATCTGGAGTTGTTGTTGTTGCATAATAGTCACGGTTAAAAAGACCTCCAATATTTAAAACTGAACTATTTAAACCCAGAAGGTGCAAAATGCAAGATATGTACAGTAAAAATGTTGAAATTAATATTCAAAAATCTGAGAATTAAAAAGGTTAATAATTTACAAATCAAAGTTTCCAACCCACACTGAAAATTAATACCATTTTGAGTACTGGTATTACCATAGAGTGTAGATAAAGGTGGAGGTAGCCTGTGTGGTTTTTCCCATACCGTTCAGCGCAGGCTCACGAAGCCAATTCAATTTGAACTGCCGCCATGTTGAAATTTTGGAGCCGAATCCATATTTGGTATGTGCGAGTTACATTCTCTTTTAATGTTGAAAATATGACAAGGAACAGGAAGGTGTAGCGCGTGGTAAGACAAGCACATGAGGGTCATATTAACAATACTATTTCCAATAATGAGTTTAAGATGGGCTAAAAAGTTTCAATGGAAAGTCAATAGGAGCTTCTGGGTTCCGGAGCCAGCCCCCTATGTTAAAGGAATAGGCCACTATTTTCCATACTGAGATATGTTCTTACCTGTCTGGTCTTTGTGCGTGCTATCAGTTCTGTAATAGACTGAAGATGTTGTTAGCATTAGCCTCTGCTACCGTATTCCTTTGGGGAAAAACTGGGTTGAAGTTATTTTTTAATTTAACACACCACTCCGGATTGTAGCCTTGGGCTAATTTCCATCCGTTGTCCCACATTCGCACTCACAAACTCACTCTCATTCAGCCTGATCTATTGTACATGTTTTCAGTGGTAGGGGAAACCGGAGCACCCGGAAAAATCTACGCAGACACGGGGAGAACATGCAAACTCCACACAGAAAGGCCCCATCCTGGCCCGGAGATCGAACCCAGGACTTTCAAGCCGTGAAGCGCGAGCACTAACCACTGTGCTACCGTGCCACCCAAGTTAGAAGCCACCAAGCGCTTCAATGTTTTCCCTATTTAAATACGTTTCTGTGAGTAGTTACACGATCGAAGTATACTGTAGTTACACAAAATTAAACGATTTTCTAAGCTGATAAAAAGGGGTACTATATTGTAAGGCGCAGTAATACGTCCACTCTCACACTAAGTGAAGATATTACTGCGCAGACATCGAAGTGCTCCTAGGGTGTTATTACGCCTTACAATATAGTACCACTTTTTATCAGCTTAGAAAATCGACATGTGTAATTTTGTGTAACTATACTGGGATCGTGTAACTACTCACAGAAACGTTTTTAAATAGGGAAAATGTGGAAGAGTTTGGTGGCTTCTAACTTCACCCCAGTTTTTCCCCAAAGCAATACGGTAACAGAGGCAAATGCTAACAACATCTTCAGTCTATTACAGAACTGAGGGCACGCGCAAGGACCAAGCCAGGTACGCATCAACTCGTCTAAGCTCAGGTAAGAACATACTGTATCTCAGTGTGGAAAATAGTGGCCTAATCCTTTAACAAGACTATTTCAAATAATGAGTTATAGAGGGGCCAAAATGTTTCAATGGAAAGTCAATAGGAGCTTCTGGGTTGCGGAGCCAGCTCCCCCCTCGTATGCTAACTGGCTTCACGGAGAACTAGCCAATTGTACCTCCATCATTAATGTACACTCTATGGGTATTACATTCATTTACCTGGGTAACATAGTGGTGACACATATGAACCCACTCAGCTTTAAAAGAAAGGACACACATTCATTAGAAAACCTTGTAAAGTGAATTGGCCCCACTGCTGGAGTCCATCTGTGTAGAGCAGGGGTCACCAACCCTATGCCCGTGAGTATCTCCAGTAGAGCTGGGCGATATGGCCAAAAAATCTCATTACAATTTTCTTTAGTTTAAATTACGATTTCGATTTGATCACAATTCCTGTGTATAATGTCTTTTAAAGGTGACTAAAGCCATCTGCTTCTTCTTGGGTTTAGACCTGGGTTAGACCTGGTGTTGTAGTGGTTTAGTCTTGGTTAAGACCTGTTTTAGTCTAAGTTTCAGTCCAGAGTTTTGACATGCTTCCCTCATGGTTTAGTCCTGGTTTAATCCTGGTTCAGTCTGTGATATTGTCCAGGTTTAGACCTGATTCAGACCCAATTTTCTCAATTTCTGATTGAGTCCTTGGGTTTAGACCTGGCTGGTTTAGTCCTGGTTTAGTCCAGGGTAACCATCGTTTCATTCTGTCCCTGGTTTAGTACTTTTTCGTTTGGTCCTGATTTAGACCTTGATTTCAGCCTCTGCTTTAGTCCAGTTTACTTCTTGGTTTAGTCCTGGTTTAATCCAGATTCAGTCCGTGATATTGTCCGATTTTAGACCTGGTTTAGACCTAGTTTTCTCCTGGTTTGTTCTGGTTTAATCATAAAAACAGCTGAATCACGATATGACGATGTTCCCAAAAAAGCAGATCATCATGGAGATCAGATCACTATTCGATTTTTATCATCATATCGGCCAGCCCTAATCTCCAGTAGCCCTCAACACTTTTTACACT
>OMNZ01085471.1:5904-19500 GCA_900303255.1 Lesueurigobius sanzi
TTCAAATTGATTCATCGTTACTTTTACTTGTGTCACCTGTAGAGTATGGTTATAAAAATCTAAAACATTTTAGCAAAAACTTCAAATCGGAGATATCTGCTTTTGCAAATGAACTCTTCATTTTTACAAGCGCCTTTTGATTTTATTTTAGGGGTGGTGCTAGGGTGACCAGATTTTTCACATCAAAAACTGGGACAAAAATATGATGATTTTTGTCATCTTCCTCACGTTTTTATATGTTTTTTCATCATTTTCTCACTTTTTTTTTTTTTTTGTCACGTTTTCTTTGACGCTTTTTTTATTTATTATTATTTTTCATAATATTTCTTGCGTTTTTTTCTCACCTTTTGGTCATTGTTCTCGTGTTTTCGTATATATATATTTTTGGGTATTTTTTCTTACGTTCTTGCAATTTTCGTCTTGGCCAAAAGTCATGAAGCATCAAGTAATTACGCTGCTTTGGACAAGGCACTGGTGTAAAAACAGGGACAACTGGGACAGAGGTTGTGTAAAACTGGGTCAAATTAATTGTTTCAGATAAATTCACAGGGGACATGGGTCCGAGGTCTCAAAACTTTATTTGTTTTTTTATGTGGTTGGGACAGTGAATGCCACTCCGGATTGTAGCCTTGGGCTAATTTCCATCCGTTGTCCCACATTCGCACTCACCAACTCACTCATTCATCCTGGCCTATTGTACATGCTTTTAGTGGTAGGGGAAACCGGAGCACCCGGAGGAAACCTACGCAGACACGGGGAGAACATGCAAACTCCACACAGAAAGGCTGCACGCTATATTCTAGACCTGATGTGGATATAGAGCAGCCAAAGAAATTGACTTCTGTGAAATAATCTCTGGGGGAAAAAAATGAGGACTCTGGGATTCAAAATCTTTAGGTTAGGTTTCAGTAACTTGCACAAGTCAAGTAATTATAGCCGTAGCCCACTTTGAAGAATGAGACATGAAACAATCTTTATTTTTTTTTATTAACAAACATGGCAATATCACATGAGGGAATTGTGACAATATAGTGCAATTACAGTACATAACCTTATAGCAATGTGTGCAAGGAGTCTGTGAATCAGTAGTCCACTTGAGTCCAATGAGTCCAGGGGGATTTCACATAAATAAGAAGATAGTTTCATGGCTTTAGGTCCTGTCATACGTTCCAAAGACTTAATGTACAATTTAAAATCGTTTAAAAAAAAAAAAAGACATTTGCTTTTGTGGATACAGAATTTAGCAAGACATAAAATTACATTAATACAGAGTTCTATCCATGGTATACCAAAGGTTATATTGTCTCTCGATAATATGACTGGTGCTGATGGAAATACATTTTGGATCCAACATTGTAAATCTTTCCAAAACAACTGAACAGCGGCACAATAAAAAAAAAAAAAAAAAAAAAAGTGGCCAGTTGTTTTAATGTTGATGTTGATGTTGCAAAATGTACAGATATTTTCTTGTACTGTATGTTGAAGCGTAGTCTGAGTAATTCTTTGGATGGATATTGATCATAATTTTGAAGTGGGTTTCTTTAGCTTTAGGAGCTATAGGAAAAGATAGATACATTGTTCTGAGTTTGGAAACTGTCTTTTTTTAAATCAAATTTTGATAGGGAATAATTCATCTGTGCATGAGTGAGAAATAAAAAAAAGGGGTGATTAAATCGTGCTCCAGTTCAGGGGCGCGAGTTAGTAGTAGGGGTACGAGATGGTAAACAATGATACTGACGAGTGGGAGCATTCATTCATGGTCCACTTCAGTCCACGACATGAAGCTTTATTTCAATCTTGGCATCAATTGCAAGGACATTAAACGTGTTAAACGTCATGTGTAACACGTTGGTTAGACTCAGGCCTCAAGACAGACTACTAACTCGGACTCACGACTTAATCACCACATTTTTTATTTCTCACTCATGTCCCCTCCCGGGCTCTGTAACTTTGTAACTTGCAAGCAGATTTTTGAGTGAAACTTTTACACCGAGCAATTCAGAAAATGTTTCTTTGTCAATCCAGTGCTTTAGAATTCTGACAACATAATCTGTGCCTGTGTTAAAGGTATGAAACATCTCTGAGTTGCAGCCCTTTCTTTTTGCAAATTGTAGTCATAGCTAAGAATAGATGAAATGTGTTCATTATCAAAAATTCCCCACATCTTTTTCTGCAGGTCAGTGGATGTTTCTTTGAGCATATGGAAGCGAGTGATGATTTGGATTTGGCCGGTCAGGCGCTGGCAGACAGTCTTGAAAATACAGAGAAGGGGAGAAAAAAGAGAGTTATTTACTTCTGTAATTTCATTATTTTGCTAGAATGTTTCATTGATGTTTAGTTATATACAATTGTTGTAGTTTTGTCAACTGTCATCTCCTTTACCTGATAATATGAGTAAAGATGTGCTGTGGTGCCTCTTTTCTTCTCTCTTTTTTTATTGCTGCACATGCTTAATTCTGCTTGAACCTCAGACTGTTCCATCTTGAACTGGGTCCTCATCAAGGACTCTGCTGCATTTTGGCTTCTTGACGTCACATCAGAAATTGCACTCTTGAAATAAACAAAGAGAATTCAAAGAATATGGCTAAGATGCGTTACTATAGGGCTTTACGGCACAATTAAATTCACTACCTCTGTTTTAGAGATCAGCGACGAGAGTCCCCCAAAATGTCTCTCCATCAACATCAGTAGCTCTTTCTTAACAATTTCTTTAAAGCAAATATTTCAAACAAAAGCAATGTATAAATGTAAATATATAAAAATGGTAATAATATTAAAATAACATGACATTATTAGGACTTGCCTGCTGAGGTGGTGAGAGTAAAAAGAGCAGGGTTCTCCAAAAGTTTAATTTGTTCTTTGATCAGATCGTCAACTGTTGTCCTGAACCATGACTGATCGTGTAGGGACGTCTCCATCTCAATTTGTTTAAATACTGTTTAAAAAAAAACATCAAGCAACTAAGAATATAAAGATTAAAAAGGTGCAATCATTTGCATTATTTACATGATTCTTCTGAGTCCTTGACAATTTTCCTCCATACACTGAATACTCTTTGGTCAATAAGTTCTGGGAGTTCTGTTGTGAGTCTCATAACATCTAGTGTGAATGTGGTTAGTTTCTAACAAAGAAAGAACACATCGATAGTTTGGTATTTACAGTATGTGTGAGTTGGTTCATTGCTTCATTCATACACTTACATCAGTGAGGAAAGTCTGTTGTTCAGCTTCATCAGATGGAGGTGCATTTCCAAATGTCTTTAATGCAGCGTTCACCTGGTGAAGCTTTGTCTTTATATATTCTTTCAGTTGAGGAAGATATTTCTATAAACAAACTTGGGTTATGCACATAACAGAAATGACAAATGTCTAACTGGTGAAGTAAAGAGATTTACTTCAATGTGTTGTGCCAGCTCCTGGCTGAGTCTTTCAGCCAGTTTGGGAAGAGTGGCATATCCACCATCGTAAAGACTCCTGCATTACATAACCAATTGTGCAAATATTTAAAATCAACCTGTTCTTACTTATGATAAACATTTTCTGTCTGCCATGACACTGGACCTTAAATAAAAGAAGAACAAAACAGACTTACTTGAAAAGAGCATGATCTTTGAAGAAGTTAAGTTCTTTCTCATTGGAATCCAATGTTTTTTTAATATCATAGCACCTCACAATCATGAATCCTTTCTTTAGATTGATGACCTTGTTTTGAACTGTGTCAACAATGGTGTTTTCCATAACTTTGTCAACAATATCTGGTTTGGTTAAGAGCCCTATAGATTATGTAGAAAATAGTAAATAGTAAATTACTTTTTCAAAAAAATTAAATGGTTTTACCTAAAGTCTTCTTTCCGTCAGGATCCACTTCCTGGGCCATCGTGAAAGCCTCTGTTGTGGCTATGTCCACATTACATGGCACCACCATTAAAATGATGCATTCTGGGTTTGTGATGATCTTTCTTATATGAGATTTTATCTAAAATATTGTATGGTTCAATACATTTTAACTTATATATTATTTACACATGCATTCTGATATGCTTTTCTACCTCATTTGCAGTTTGTGAAGTATCCCCTGCATTGGGGATACTGGGTAGATCAATGAGGGTCAGGTCTGGTACATCAGGAGAGGTGATCTCTAGAATGAGCATGCCACTGCTCAGGGAAATGTTCCGAGCCTTTACTAAAAAAAAAATCAAATACATAAGTAGAGGGTGAAGAAATAAATGTTTTAAAGTCGTGAAACCCACCCTCTTTTATCATCCTCAGCACATCCTTGTGGTTATGTATTCCCTTCTCTAGGAATGACGAGTGTGAATATTGTTTGGATTTAACCGTGCCATACCATTCATTTCCTTTCGCTTTGTTCATTCTAAGAACAAGAGTGTATTTTCGCCCTGCAACATAAATGTGCACATTCTGCATCACATTTCTTTTTTCATAATAGCCTATAGGGCCAGGTTACCTCTGGGCAGCTCCACTCCAGACAGCGCCTCCAACACAGAGCTCTTCCCAGAGCTTTGGTCTCCGATCACGGCCACAGCGGGCAGCGCCAGGTCCTGCTCCACTTCAAGATAGTCACGGAGCGAGTCTATGAGGTCAATGCAGGGACGCACTTTGTCAGAGGGCAGATGCTCCATGCTGCTCATTTTGGACTGAGCAGATGAGCTGGCTTTCTCAACCAGAGTAAAAATCTAACATTGGGTTGTGTCGTCATTCGCCAGGCTAGGGAGAATAGAAAACGAAACTTCTCCAAGAGCGTCTGTCGCGGAAATGAATAGAAACCGAATCCTATGAGTTGCGCAATATGGAGCCCGGGAGGGGACATGTGTGCAAATTAAACATGGGCTGATTAAGTCCCCCGACTTAATCAGCCCATGTTATACCGGCCGAGTTAGTTAGGTCCACTTCAACTGAAGACAGGGCCGGCCCTGATGGGGGCCCTTGTAACTTCTATTTCATTATGGATAGATATTCACATACTGTATATGAGACACAGAGTCAATTCCCCCACCCTTCATCCTGACTATGTTTGAAAAAGAAAGTAGACTATACTGCAAGAAATCTAGAAATTAGTAAAGAAAAAAAGAAATTCCTTTAAATTTGCCCTAAATTTGAGTAACTAATTTCAAGAAATTTTCGAATTTAAATAGTTTTTACTCAAAATGAGATAAAAACAATATTAATTTACTTGGAATAAGAATGTTTTTGGCAGATTTCTTGAAAATAGTTAGCCTACTCAAATCAAGGGCAATACTCATTTTAAGAACATTACTTATTTCTCGATTTCTTTCACTGCACTAGTTATTCTGAGCAGCAAATTTGACATTTGAGGGACATTTATGATGCAGAGGCACTTGTAAATGTATGCACTATTGGGGCCTCCTGGTGGTCTCGGGGCCCTAAGCAGCTGTTTATCAAATCAAAGCTGCAATTTTTGTTACTTCTGGTATAAGCCCCTGGCCTATTGTCGTTCTCAGACCTTCATGAGCAGCGCCCCCTGGTGGATATACTTGTATGACTGGTGCTTATGAACGTCTCCTGCTGTACTCTCTATGGTCTTCTGACAACTATCCGTGTGCATGCGTGGAACCGAGAACTACAACACGCCACAGGCTTAAACCGGAAGTAACAAAAATTGCAGCTTTGAGTTGATAAAACTGACTTGAACTGATAAAACAACTGTGACTTCATAAAACCATTCGTGAATTGGTGAAATTAAACTTTTGTCAAAACCCTTGTTTTTAATCAATATGAGTAATTTTACATGTGTCAGTTTTTATATCGGATGTACTTTTATCACATTACCTTTCATCAAATTCACATGGCCTTCTATCAAATCATTTTTGTTACTTCCACCCATCTGTGTACGACGCTCGTGTGATAAATGCAGCTGTGATTTGATAAAGACGACTGGAACTGATGAAAACGACATTGATTTGATGAAACCATCTGTGAATTGATGAAAAACTTTCATCAAAATGCTTGTTTTTTTATATCATATGACTCATTTTACATGTGTCAGTTTCATCAAATTCACATTTTATCCATTTTATCAAATAATTCTTGTTACTTCCACCCTTCATACTCACAAACACACTCTCATTCATCCTGATCTATTGTACATGTCAGGCCCCGACTATGTCGTGCTCCCGACTTAATCACATTATTTTTAATTTCTCATTCATGTCCCCTCCCGGGCTCCATATTATAGATCACTATACATAGTAGAAGTTACTAACAGTGTTGCTGTGTAACGGATTACTAAGTAATCCACTACTGTAATTAGATTAGTAACAGTAAATTAACCGGATAGATTATAATTACTTTATCAAGTAACGACACCAATCCTTTTTTTTGGTAATATTTAGAGCTGAAAACATTCATTTGAAGATTACAGCCTGTGCAAAAGTCAAACACAGCAGCTGTACATTTATTTGATGAAATATACAGTTTTTTTTATTTGATTTTGTGTAAACATTATTTAATCAAGTTACAGCCAAAGCAAGAACTTTAATAAAGTTCATTCCAAAGCTCTGAGCAGCTGTTGCTTGATCCCTTTATTTTTTTTTTTTTTACCAAAGTAACTACTGTAGTTATTAGTACTCATATTACTTTTTACTCTACAGCATTGTTGAACTGTACTAAAAATTAAAGTATGGTTGTGGGTTGAAACCCATTTTTTTTTTTTTTTTTTCAGTGGCCTCGTAATGAACACTGTGAATCAAAGGTGTATTAGATAGGCATGTACTTTAATAATGCTGTGTAAAGGGAGAAATTTGGTTTTACACTGAACTTTGAATAATTGTATCATAACATTAGGGCATGCCAGAGGTAGGCTACAGACCTACACAAGTAGAAAGGTTTGAAAATAAAATGCCATAGACCAAGTTGAGTCACATATTAAGATAAATTGAAAAACGTATTTATGTGACTTTTTATTGAAGCACAGAAATACAGAGCTTATTGTGTATGCGCAATAAATGAGTTTACAGATATTATTCACAATTAAACATTAAGAAACCTACTAGCATCATAAAGATAACTGAAAATAAACTTACACTTACTTTAAACCCCAACCCCCCCCCAAAAAAAAAAAAAAAAATGATAATAATAAATATGTAACAGTTTGTATCTTAACGAAGCATTAAGGAGCTACAGACCTTTTTAAACAAATACAAAGTTATGAAGATAGAATTGGATTATGAGTGTATGAAAGATATTATTTTCTATCACTGTGTTGGAAATCTACAGCTGTGTTTGTACTGAGCTCTTAAAACTCAGACAGCAGAATGCGTGCCTTGTTGAGGCGGTCAATGCTACTGTGTAGTCTAGCTCTGCACCCGGTTATGCTGCCGTCCTCTTTCAGCAGGAACTCCGTTTTCTCCTTGTCCTGAAGCTCCTGCAGCATTTCCCTCTGCAGCTTTGCAGATGACTCCTGCAACATCTGGAAACGGATCACCAAAGGGATCTGGTCGGCCAGCCGGTGCCCTGCAATCTGCCACACAGACAAGAAAATGATTACTGCGTAGTGGAAAATGCAAAGTTTTTTTTACAAAAAAAGTTTTTATTTTACAAAGCACCTTTAATAATTACGAATCATAAATTGTTAATAAGAAATGATAGAGGCAAATATTTTATTTAGCATTAAAGGAATAGGCCACTATTTTCCATACTGAGATATGTTTTTACCTGAGCTTAGACGAGTTGATGCGTACCTGTCTGGTCTTTGCGCGTGCCCTCAGTCCCATAAATAGACTGAAGATGTTGTTAGCATTAGCCTCTGCTAGCATATTCCTATGGGATCACACTGGGTGTTAGAAGCCACCAAGCTCTTCCACGTTTTCCCTATTTAAATACATTTCTGTGAGTAGGTACACGATCGAAGTATAGCTACACAAAATTAAACATGTCGATTTTCTAAGCAGATAAAAAGGGGTACTATATTTCAAGGCGTAATAACACCCTAGGAGCACTTCCACGTCTGTGCAGTAATACGTCCACTCTCACACTAGGAGTGAAGATATTACTGCGCAGACATCAAAGTGCTCCTGGGGTGTTATTACAATATAGTACACCTTTTTATCAGCCTAGAATATCGACAGGTTTAATTTTGTGTAACTATACTTGGATCATGGAACTACTCACATAACCATATTTAAATGAGGAAAACGTGGAAGAGCTTCGTGGCTTCTAACTTCACCCCAGTTTGATCCCCATAGGAATATGCTAGCAGAGGCTAATGCTAACAGCATCTTCAGTCTTTTTATGGGACTGAGGGCACGCGCAAAGACCAGACAGATACGCATCAACTCGTCTAAGCTCAGGTAAGAACATATCTCAGTATGGAAAATAGTGGCCTATTCCTTTAGCATATCAAACTTATCAGAATGTTTTACTGTAGCACTTAGAGATTTGTTCTGCAAATGTGAAGTGCATTATAAATAAAATTCATTATTATTATTATTATTATTATTATTATTATTATTGTTATTATTATTATCAAACAATAACAGCTTTACTGAATAATGAGCATAAATTACTATTAGCAAACTGGAGGATCAGGAGTCAGGACCAAATGTTATAAAGGAAACACTATGAGCAAAATGTGCCATGTCTGTTGTCAGAAACTACTGTAATTTTATTTTATTGAGTTGAATGATCATCTTGGCCGTTCTAGAGGCCTAGTTATACAGTACGTGTTTCTCTAAAGTATAAGTAGCTCGCTGCCATTTTTGTTACACAAAAGTAGCTCTCAAGGTAAAAAAGGTTGGAGGCTCCTGCTCTATAATGTCCACAGATTTACAGTAGCCAAAACAATGCAAACAAGTAAACAAGAGAGCCATAGCACAACTTGTTCAACTGTTTCACTACTGGTCAATATATCTAAAGATACTGTGCAAATTATAGAGGTAATGAGCCATATTAAGTATGAATAGGCTAAGATGTTTTCCTACCTTTAGGACCAAGAGAGGAGGGACTTAGAGGTTAACTCCTCCTTCTGGTTTACTCTTAAGAGACCCACGAACTTGCTCAAGTCGTTATTAAGCTGATCACGATCTTTGACTAAGATCGAAACATTCTACACTTCAACTACAGAGTACAGGTGAAGACTGAAGAATCTTTGCCTACGATAGACAACTCCTGTACGACTGAGAACCTACACAGATGGTGTGCAAATTATAGGCTACTTTTATCTGAACTATAATAATTACCAGTATTTAAAAATTTCAAATCTTCATTGGTCAATTATTAATCCCAGAAACCAGCGGTTGTGACGACACAATCCTGAGCTCTATTTTAAGCAGAGGTGGTAGAAATGTTTATTGTTTATTTGGTTGGGACAGTGCCTGTTAATGAACACACATGAGAACATGCATTTAAACACACCACTCCGGATTGTAGCCTTGGGCTAATTTCCATCCGTTGTCCCACACTCGTACACACAAATGCACTCTCATTCATCCTGATCTATTGTACATGTTTTTAGTGGTAGAGGAAACCGGAGCACCTGGAGGAAACCTACGCAGACACAGGAAGAACATGCAAACTCCACACAGAAAGGCCCTGGCCTGGGATGGAACCCGGGACTTTCTAGCTGTGAAGCATGAGCGCTAGCCACTATGCTACCGTGCCACGATTGGGGTTGGAGCTCTCCTTCAATGTGGCTCTCAAGATTTATTTTTTCCCACTGAGTTTTTGCGTTTTTCTAAATCAGTCATGTCATATTGTGCATCTGGTAACAAACATCCATTTTTTCAGAGAGTCCAGTTTTGTCAGAGTCCTGTATTTCAGCTGAAGTGAGTTTTCTATGCTCCTGAACAATTGTAAACATGTAAACGTTAGATCAGGGACATTTGAGTAGTTTCTGTTTCATTATGATTTCAAAAGAGTAAACTCAGTTCTTTGGCAATAAATGGCTTTGCACAACCACATTCATATTCTATGAAAAATGGCCAAAAGATTAAATGGGTATGTAAACTTAAAAGGGTATGTGAACCTTTGGCCACAATTATATATTTTTCCTAGTGCAGTGCTGTTTATTTTTTCCTTTGAAGCCTATACACTCCTAAACAGAGCATGACTTACCTGATAATATGATTTCAAATGATTCATCATCTCTTTCAGGGTGGCACTGTGGCTATTTATATTTGTTTTGGTGTTGACGAAGGCGCCAGAAAAAGCAGACGTCAAGACGGGCGTAGTTTCGTCTGCTGTCCTTTTGCGCTTGCCCAGCTTTTTGCTGTAAGTAGTGTCCTGTGTATAGACCAACGACTCCATTTTGAACTGATCCCGCAGCATAGACTCAGCTGCAGCCTCCTTCTCTTTATAGATGGCCTCAATCTTAAGCTATGAGACAACAACATTATGTCATATTAATATGCTGAAATGTGACTTTAAAATCATGATTAAAATAACAGTGTTATGAAGTTGTACCTTGGCTGTCTTAATCAGATTTGGAAATCCCACAAAGTTGCTCTGTGCCAGTTTGATCATCTCCTTCTTTACCATTTCTAAAAGAACACACATCAACATAAATAAACTCGTGACGCCTTTGGCCTGTTTGTAATTTTGTTAATTTAGAAGGTGAGTGACCTGCCACGACTCTGAGTTTTGTGAGGGCCGGCTCCTCCAGGAGTTTTATCTGGTCTTTGATCATTCGCTCAAACATTTTGTAGTTGATGAACCCCGGGAGTTCCCTTCCTCTGTACATGCGGTCATACTGGGCCACCTCTTTTTCAAGCTTCCAGTTGACTGTGAGAACATACAAAGATCAGTAAAGCTCTATGTATGAATGAAACGATTTAGTCTTTTTGTAACAGTATTTTGATTGGAAACTTTGGAATATTTTGAGGCTTTATTACATAGAATTTTATTCTTTATTAATACAGTAAAGAAAAATGTTCTCGATTCTCTGTACGATTGATACAATATTGATTTTACACAAGCATTATTTTTTAGTTATATTTTACATATGTTTATTCTAATATCACTTTGCAATTAATTAATCAAGATAATTTGGTACATTATTTAATTTACTGGCTTGCCTACTGAAACTATTTTCCTGTTAATACATTTCTAAATAAATTCAGATTGTGATCAAAGACACTTTGCTGATACATTTTCCACTAAACAGTATTGTGTATCCCTCCACTGTAAGACTATTATTGTTAAATGTGTTACTTACATGATGTTCCAGAGCTCTCTATGGTATCCTTCCATACACCAAACTCTTTTCGCAGAATGGAATAGATGTTCACAAAGATTAGCTCGTCCCCCGAGGCGAGGCTGATGGCATTATGTGTGAAAGCTGTGACTTTCTACACAAAAAGACATGTTCAAGTTGAACAATTACAGAAGTTGTTTGTATCTGTTACTAAATCACATCCAAGTTATTAAGAGTAATTAAGAGTCCAGGGCCAATGTCAAAGTTGTTTGCCCAGGACAAATGTTACAGCCAGCCAATCAGGGGTCAGTTGTGGTGCATAAGGGGAGGGACGGTCTGCTTTGAAAACTTGAGATGTCATGACAAAAGTTAAGTTTAGGAACAGGGAAATGAAGGTTAGGGCTAGGTATATTTTCAGACAAACCAACTCATAGATCTATCGAAAATTACAGCAGACCGTTCCCTGTTCCTAAACTTAATTTTTGTCATGACATCTCAAGCTTTCACCCCTGATTGGCTGGCTGTAACATTGGTCCTGGGCAAACAACTTTGACATTGGCCCTGGACTCTTAATGACTTGGTGAATCCCACCACACAAACTCACATCAATTAGAAAACACAGTCTTTCAGCTGGCTCAGATGGCGGCCCATCTCCGTATCTCTCCAGGTCTGTGTTTGCCTGGAGTAATTTCTTCTTTATTTGTTCTTCGAGGTGAGGCAAGGATTTCTAAAGATAATATGACAATAATAATATGCAATAGAGGGAAGAAACTTTCGAGCTCTACCTCAATGTGCTCCACAAGTTCCAGAGTGAGTTTTTCCGCAAGCTTCGGAACTGTAGCATATCCATCATAATAAAGTGAACTGGCACATCAGAGCATCATGAGAAGAAACAAGGCAAGATTATTCATCCAGTACAAAAGGGATATCAGTGGTGGTCAGTCAAAGCACTTCATTTCTACTTGATTAAAAGTGATACCGTTTCAATACATACAGTAAATTTATTTTGTTACTTGCCGCCTGTTAGGGATACACTATTAATTGCCTTACCTAAAAATGTGATGGTCTCTGAAGAAAGCCTCCTCAATCTTTAATGCTTTATTTAAAGACAAATTGTCCACGATATCTTTCTGACCTCGGCACCTGACGATCATGTAGCCCTTGTTCAGAGGGACGATCTTGTTTTGGACAATGTCAACAATAGCGTTCTCTGTGCCTTTGTCCACTAGATCTGGTTTGGTCAAAATTCCTGAAAACAAAAACAAAAGGTATGTTCCTCGTAGGGTTGTTTATACTAATGTGTAGCCATTTCTTCAGTTTTTACCCAAAGTCCGCTTTTTCTCAGGATCCACTTCCTGGGCCATCTTCAAAGCCTCCGTTGTTGCTATGTCAACATTGCAGGGCACCACCACCAGACTGATGGTCTCTTGTCTCATGATGAACTTGCTAATCAAGGATTTTATCTGAAAAATATTCATGATAGAATACTTTGGTGAAATGACGCTTCAGCTGCTGGAATCAAAATTGCAGTCAATTAAAGAACAATCACACATGTAGAAATTATGTTTGGAAATTGAACCATATGATTACAATTGTATAATTCCAAAACTTGTTTTCGGGTTGTACAATGCAATAATGCCACACTCAGAGAGCCATGAACACTTAATAACTCTGTATCAGACTAATGTAAACTGAATAACCTGTTCCATTTGCACTGCTCTATTTGCGTAGAGCAAATAGTGGTATGTCCACACACACATTTGCTGTTAATCTGTAATTCACCATTTATGCTGCTGTCTTGTATTGTGTTACATTGTTATTTTATTAGATTTTTCTATGCCTTATAGCTGTATAATTTTTTATGCATTTTTTTTTACCCCGTAGTTTATTATTTATCATTATTATTACAAGTTTTATGTTTCATGTTGCATGAGTACACTGAAGAAAAGTCCTAGTCTGTGAAACCTTCATTGACAATGGCAATAAATTCTGTTCTGATTCTCAGATGTAGGACAGAGCCAGTATTCTGTTATCAAGAAAACTGACCAAATCAGTAAATCAGTAAGACCCTTTAGTCATCCAGCCATACCACAAAATATGAAAATAACAGTTGTTATTTTGCATGCGCCTCATCTCACCACACAGACCCACACGCTGTGTGATCATCTGAAACCACTTTATCAACAGTGTACGATATAATACAGGTTGGACAGTTGCTTTTCTGCATGGTTTTCTAAATGGCATTACATTAATATGTTATTGATCTTTTATATTGTATGTTGTTATGCTTGTATGTATTTGCTGACCTGCCTCAGGGGCACATTCACAACTTGTATGCACTTGTATATTAACCACTTAAGCCCGAGGGTCCCCACGAGGACTTGCCACTTCTAGAGACAATCCTTGTTTATCTGTTTTAAAAATGTGTTC
>OMNZ01085473.1:0-11728 GCA_900303255.1 Lesueurigobius sanzi
AACCTTTACACCTTGTACTCATTTGTTACACCTTCGTTAGACCTTGTACACATGTGTTACACCTTTGTTACATGTTGTTACCCATGTGTTACACCTTTGTTACATGTTGTTATACATTGTTACAGCTTTGTTACACTGTGTACACTTTTGTTAAACATTGTTCTACATTGTTACCCATGTGTTACACCTTTACATGTGTTACACCGTTGTTACACATTGTACACCTGTGTTAAAGCTTGTATGCCTTTGTTACACCTTACACTTTAATGTGTAATTACCTGTATTTATATGTGTCATTGCCTTCATGTCACCATGGAACTGCAGGCTGTAATCTAAAGTGTTACCAATAATTTTACTCAAGTAGAAGCAAAAAAGTAGTGACCCAAATAATTACTCAAGTAAGAGTAAAACAAAAAAAAAATACTTTGAGTACTGAGTAATTCTTTGAGCATAAAAGTGTGATTTATATTTCAAAGTTCATTCATTTATAATGACACCAGCTAGAAAAGTTTTATATAAGAGTATATTATGCTGACAGGCACATTTCTTATTAAAATGAACCAAAGATGATGATGGAGCAAAAGTCTTTCACTTGTGTTGCCCTCTCTGCTGTCGTGGTGATACTTGAGTCTACAGTATTTAGGGCACATCTGTGTAAAACTGACATCACTGCATTTCTTGTCTGTAGGTGGCGCCGGTGATCAAAGAGCGCATGATGAAGAAGGGCAATTTGATGCTGGGCTACCAAACACACCAGGACAAAGCCAACTTCTTCAGGATGATTGTGATCAGCCCTCAGGTCAGCACCAATGACCTGACCTTTGTCCTGGAGCAGATACACGCGCTGGGCAAGGACCTATAGATGTGGACATGCCCAGATACAGACGTGTGCTTCATCACAGTTTTACTTAAGGAAAAGTACAAGTGTCCTTTATGAATTATTTGAGTGAATGATGCTGCAGGTGAAAAGGGAAAATGACATAATTGACTGATATCACTTTTAAAATGTTGCTGTATATTACTGACAAATCTGAGGACAAAATGTTTTGCAAGTTTTCTTGTCAGAAGTGTCAAAAAAATGAAATGGCCAAAATTGCCTATTCACCTTTTTCAGCCCCACCCACTTTTGTTGTCTAAGCATTTCCTGTTTGTCTTAGCACTTCCTGTAAGCTGGGATTTCCATTGTTATCAATGTAAGAGAGGGAAGAAAATAAAATGGGAATGAACCAAAAACTTGTGAAAAAGCGCTAAGGACATAAGTTATTGTGGCTCAGGTTTAGTTTCAGTGGAAGGACGACATGAAGTCAGATAAAATTATTTTTTATTAACACTTACTTTTTGTTGTGACTCTAATTGGCTAGTTGTCTGTGGAGAACTCTAAAGGACCAAAGCTGATGGATTTCCACAACAGTTTGTTGTAAATGTTACATGTTTCACCAACAACAAAATTCAAACCAATATCAGCTCAAGTCAGAACTTCAGTTTGACCAGAAACACAAGATGCAACCATAGATCCATCCCATTGCAACTTCCTGAATAATTACATGGATAAGGATAATAATTTGTCAGATCAGAGATCTGAAATTTGTTTTACAGGTTCAGCAGCTCTGAATAAGGTTCCTGAAAAATATTTTCAGCAACTAAACCCAAGTAATGGATAGGTATAAACTGATGGTTGTATTTTGTTATTGTAGTTACAAATATTTGTTTTTATATGCTAGTTATTAGTGAATTAGTAAAAAAAAAAAAAACCTTGTTTTTTGGGAATCAATCAATCATCTTTATTTATAAAGCGCCTTTCATACAAAATGCAGCTCAAAGTGCTTTACATACGATATTAAAACACATTAAAAACAGATCATTAATTTACACGCCCAACTCTCACCCCCCACATATTTACAGATACATTTAACAGACAATCGCCACACACAGTGTGCACACATCACAAATAATGAGTAAGTAAGACCTAATACAGATGAAACAGATAAGGAACCACCATCAGAGGAGCCGTCTGCATCGGGAGCAGCACATCAGCTACAGCCACCGGGCGCCGAGCCAGAAGAGGTGAAGGCAGAGATGCCACACCTCCATCCAATCAATAAATCAGGCAGGGAATTAAATATTGAAAAATCCCTCAGAGCAAACCATATTGTTAAATCGTAGAGTGGAAAGTTTGGAGTCTGTAAGAGCTGCTAAAATGGAGTAAAGTACACTCCTTATTGTAAACATTAGGGGATGTATTTGTTTCCAGGTGAAAGTTTTATGTTAAGAGCAAACTGGTCCAAAACCTAAATATTAAACAATAAAAAATACATTGCCTACAGTGTCTCCCCTTTAATGTAACACTGTTTAAAACTGCCCTCCTTTTTAAAGTTGCAACAATAAAGTACATTTCAATATACTATTGGTGTATTTGTCTGGTTTACAAATGAAAATAAATGGTTGACATTTTGAAACACAAGGTAGAACTCTATAGTAGCACATACACAAAGATATATGCCGGTAGTTTTAATCTTAATGGTATAATAATAAATAATGTTGCCATGAAACTCTAATCACAAAATCCCATAATCCATGATGAGGTAAAATCCTAAACCTTATTTCCTATTTAATTTCTTCTTTCTTACACCTATGGCAAGTTACGGAAAGTTGTCATACACAAAAGTTGATTGGTTACGACTTTGTTATGTCACAAGTTGAGGTGAGTTTCACAAAGTTACAGTAGAGTATTCACATTAAAGAAAAGTATAAATATAAAAGTGTTAAACTATCCAACCAGTAAAAGATGTAGTTGTCTGTTCTGGCGCAGTGGAGCAGATGGTAGGGAGGTCGAGGGTTCAAATCCCAGCAATCCCTGCAAGTGCACACTGTCGTCGTGTCCTTGGGCAAGACACTTCACCCACATTGCCAAGGGCTCTGAATGACTCGTGTCAAATGAAAGCGCTAAACAAGTAAGATTCCCCTTTCCCTTAGTTCACAGATCTCGTCCCAAACTCTGGATTTCATCGAGCACAAAGTCCATGTCTTTGGTGCTGACCTGAGGACTGATAATGATCATTCTGAAGAAGTTGGGCTTGTCCCCATGTGACTGGTATCCCACCATCAGACTGCCCTTCTTCATCATACGCTCCTTAATCACTGGCGCCACCTACAGGACACACAAAACACAAACTCCTTTATTTCACAATATCAACAGAGGCAGTTGTTGTGTTTAAGGTTCCCTCGTGAGCAGCAGATGAACAGCCTGGATAATTGCCTGACTTTGGAACAAATGTTGGCTTTACATCTGCAGAAATAGGCCTCTAAAATGAATGGAGGAGATAGTGGATTATTAAAGAAACGGATTTGAATATTTCATAAAGCTTTCAACTGCGACTAAACCGATAGGACATGCATTTTTAAACATTTATTCTGCGATCCCTACACGTGTTTGTTTTTTACGTGGTGGTGGAGCAGGTGAGGTATGTTGTGGCAGTGCACTGTGAGGTGGGGAGGGGTCTATGGTAAGATGCGAAGCTCGTCTCCGCTTCTATGGGACAAAGTTAGCTGCAGTATTGAAGGTGGCGCATTTAGCGATGCATTATGAGAAAACAACAAGGCTGAGCAATTTGTCTGCTTATTGTAGCTTGAAAACAAATAAGATTTACATTATTTTACCAGATTTTACACATGGGTCATGTGGGCCAAGCTTGTGCCATGTTCTGACAACAGATCTGGTCCTTGGTCCCAGAGAAAGGCAGATGAAGGCTTTTCAGCCTGACACCTGATTGAGGAAGAGGTGAAGAAGCACCTGGAGGCAATAAAGTTACTTTGCCATTATATTCATTCAATTTCAACCAATAAATCATTTTATTTTTTACTTCTGAGGTTCTATTCATTCAATAATGTAGTACAAAGCACCTTACAAGTTAAAATCATTCCCCTCACCCAGCCCCCTGACCCCGACAAGTATACTCTCATAGACAGAAATAATCATCCCCCTTCACCCTACCAGCCCCCCTGACCCCTCATATACACAAATAATTATTTTCGGGTGGACGTACCTTGTGTAATTTGCTCCACAGTTCAGGGCCGTCATCGTTGTGTCTCAGACTGGGAGGGATGTACCAGAAGCACACATTGGTATACTCAGGCTGGAGATGAAAGAGTTTTTATCATAAATGTTTTGTATCTTGTATCTTGTAGAACATCTTTCTTGTTGACATACCTCGATGAACAGCCGAAACCCTTCTCGAGCCTTGATTTGCAGAGTTAGATACCTGAAGATGAACAGTTTTAAAACAAACTATACCAGTCTCACTGTCTCTCCGATTGCAATATTCAGTTGCAGACACAAAAGACAATGGTAAACATTCAATTGCTACAGAAATATTTCAAAATGGCTAAATAATTTCTATTGAACCAGTTACAAACCACTGTTTCATCTGACGTTTTTTGATATAACTTGATAAAATGATATGTGGCAGCCTGAAGCTTTGAAGTACTGAGTCGATGAATATTATTTCACTGTGTCACTCACTGTGCCATGGCGAGGGCCCGGTCCACCCTCTGCCCCAGTCGTCCGGTGCCCAGAGCTTTCCACAGGAGCCAGATCTTGAAGGCGTCTGGTTTCCTGCTGCACTGGACGGACTTGTCTCCACAGTCGAAGCGAATGTCGTAAAACTTGTCCTGCTGGAAGAGGTAGGAGGCCTTCGCAGAGTAACAGCGCTGCAGCAGATCCTTAAAGACGAGACGAGAAAAGAAGAGGACATTATAGGCTGATGTACTGTATCTCTGATCGGAGTTTTTTTTTTTGGTGCAACTTATTCAAAGGTGTGACAGTCAAAGCTTTGGATTACATACATACATATGAGAAAAAAATGGGTTTTCTGTAATTTAATGTTCCATACAAAAAAAGGCAATTTATGTGTGATATATTAGTATATATTATTAGTTTTGCCTTGTTTTATAGGGTTCAAAACTCAATAAATCAGCTTAGGAATTTAAAAAATCCCTGTGAACAAACCTGACTGGAAAGTTTGATGGCTGTAGGTGCTACTTAATAACTATAGGTATGTTGTTGCAGGAGTGTAAGAAAAATACATTTTAAGTGGTCTTTGAAGCTAATCTAAGGAGAAATGTTGAATCAGTGCGATAACTGAACACCTTATCGTGCAGATTTGGCAATGTATTTATTTCCAGGTGGAAGTATAATAGAGCTCTGTGTATGCGTGATTACCGTTTGGTCTCGAACCATAAAGGCACAGCACTGCAGACAGGCCATCATCATCTTGTGAGGGTTCCACGCCACGGAGTTCGCTCTGAACAGAAACGGCACGGTTGAATGGGTGGAATGTGATTCTACCTGTCTGTTTGTTGTCCATAATTTAGGAATTGCTCAAGAAACTACAGCAGTTATGTGTACAGCATCTTTTACCATTTCAATTTCACAACAAAACGATAACGTTTTCTGTTGGTGCACTACACAAACTAAAAATCAAGCATGGGTTTAAAAGACTTGATTTCAGAATATTCATCTTGCACTTTAGACATACTTACTATTATGCCATCTAGATTATTTGGCTCATTCTACAACATTGCTGACTTGTTCTCTGTCATCAACAAAAATAAATACCATTCAAACCGCGGACTCCCTGACATGTCTTTACATGTATGTAATATGGAGGAAGCCAGGCTGGTGACGCCAGGCTACTAAAACTACACATTGCATGTAAAATTAGACAATAAATCTAATTGTAATGCTTTTTCTTATTTTAAGTGCAACAATACTTGTTCATTGGCAGATCATTTTACTTGGCGAGTCAAAATGACTCAACATAAGGTCAAATATTCTGAATTAGACAATAGATAAAACTTTATTATCGTTCCCAGGCCCAAGCTGGCCTGGGAACACCTTGGGATCCCCCAGGAAGAGCTGGAGGAAGTGTGCATGGACCGGGAAGTCTGAGCATCTCTGCTCAGACTGTTGCCCCCGTGACCCGACCCCGGATAAAGCAGAAGAAAATGAATGGATGGATGTTACTTTATTGATCTCACAATGGAGAAATTTACAAACTTATCAAGATATGACTTTTTGCAGTGAAATACGCAATATGATTTGCTTAAAATGTCCTGCAATGAACCTTTAACAATAACCTGGCTGTCGCGACTACAAAGCTCTGTGATTGTAGTCTGGCCTAGTTGCCTGGTAAAACTGTTTCCCAGAGGGCGCTCTTAACCCGCCTCTATGAAATGCCTCTGTGTGCTACTGGGAAGCTTCAACCAATCAGACCACGCCTCAATCGGGACGTTGGAAATGATACATTTTCATTGGCCCCCATTCCTGGGGAGATTTGAAATGGCAGAGATGGGCAACTTGGCCAGACTGACTTGGTTGCAAAATTTTGTGAAGCGTCACAGGCAGTATGGGCGGGACCAGGCTACTCAACAACTCAAATTTAGATTCACATTCTGAGGTCATTTAAACTAATCTGACTAAAATGATGATGAGCATAACTACAGCTATTAGCTAAAGTAGATTCACCCAATAAGAGAAAAAGTCTCCACAACTGCTGAGAAGAAGGATGACTGGTACCTGTGTACGCCTTTCAACAAGTCCCTGTGTTTCGTGGACAAGAGAGCAGCTCCTCCCCAACACGCCTGACGTGGAGACAACAGGCCGATTACATTCACCATCGTGCAAAACAAAGCACATATGACTTTTTAACTTACATCAACGTGCAGCCACAGCCCGTACTTCTCACAAATGTCTGCGATCTGATCAATGGGGTCGAATGCTCCCAGGACAGTGGTGCCTGCGGTTGCATTGACCATAAATGGGTGTGCTTCCTGGAAACGCAAAAAGAGTTTTGGTAACACCACAGTATTAAGTATTAGTACTGTATATACAAACCCACGATGTATACAGTATGTGCAGCAGGTTTAATCAGCTGCACAAAAATACCATAGAAATAGCAAAAGAAATGGCTAACCTCACTTTTAGCCTTCACTATTAGCTTCTCCAAAGCACTAGGGATCATCTTGCCCCTAAAAATCAAAGCAAGTTTGCATGTAAATGAGTAGAAAAGACAGTTAATATAGAATTTTGTTATGTATTTTTAATCTTTAGTTTGATTACCTTTCATCAGACGGGACCACATAAACATTCTTGGTGCCAATGCCCAAAAACGCAGCAGCTTTGGCAATTGAGTAATGACACTATCAAGACAAGGTTATACGTGTTGACTACTTTCATCAAACGTGCAACATTCTCATAAAAAAAGCTGTCCGTCCTCCCTTACCTCCTGTGATGTGAAGAGAACCAGTCGAGGAGAAGCCGACATGCCACACTCCTTGATGTCGGGACAGTGGTGAAATCTGGCTAAGTTCACAGCGTACATGTTGGACAGAGAGCCACCTATTGGAGAGCAGGGTACTCTCAATAGCGTGTACAACAGAGTTAAAGTGCATATGACTATATACAGTATATTATAATCCGTTTGTAGGTATCTGTGTAAGTTCTCAGTCATACAGGAGTTGTCCATCCATTGTTTCGTTCTTCATCCAAAGAGCTTCGTCGTCACTGAGCAGAACTGACACGCTCGTGGGTCTTTTATGAAGATCCAGAGGGAGTTCACCTCTAAGTCCCACCTCTCTTGGTTCTAAAGGTTGGAAAAAGAAAACATTGTGGCCTATTCACACCTAGTTACTGCCCGTTACCTTCCTATTGACTTACCCTGGGCTTTGTTCTAAGGCTGTTTGCACTTATTTATGGCCCTGCTCTGGCCACTGGTCCAATCGCATTAGCATGGCTTAGGGATGGTTTCTGTCTAAGGATGTTTTTGTAGATTGGTGCTAAATTAAGTCCTCCAGTGCGGTTCATGGATGGATTCTCTTTCTTAACAAATATAGCTTATTTTACTCCGCGCTCAAACCATCTATTATCTTTAGCTAAAATCTTTTTGGGCCAGTGGCCAGAGCAGGGCCATAGAACGGTGTGAACAGCCTTAGAACAAAGCCAAGGGTAAGTCAATAGGAAGGTAACGATCAGTAATTAGGTGTGAATAGGCCAAGATGTTTTTCCAACCTTTAGAACCAAGAGAGGTGGGACTTAGAGGTTAACTCCTCCTACTGGTTTCTTCATAAAAGATCCACGAGTGTGTCAATTCTGCTCAGTGATGACGAAGTTCTTTGGATGAAGAATGAAACGTCCTCCATTTCAACTCCAGAGTACAGATGAAGACCAAAGAATCTTTGCCTATAACTTATTTTTTATCTTATTTATCTGTGGAAAGTCTTAGGCTGTATCCAAATGCCCACACTATTTCCTAACTACTCCCGCACTGTATACTAGATGATATGATGGACTCATTCTGTTGGCAATTCGGGCAGACCGCTCCCTATTTTCTCCTGGCCGCTGACCACGTGACAGTGTGTTTTTGTTTTGCTTTTCTCCTGTCAGCTGTTCTGGTTCTCTAGTTTCGTTCTTGTCGTTCGTTGTTTAAATCTGTTTGTCTGTAAGTGTTTTGTTATCCACAATAAAGGGGTAAAAAAAACGAAAAGGTTGTTGTATTGTACCTGCATTGAAAATCCCATCTCCGTCTTCCCATCCAATCGCCTCCATCATCTTCTTCAGTACGGCCCTCTCCATCAGGGTGAACACTGGTGCCACTTCATACGTGTATCTGTGCACAAGACAGACACTTACGATAGTATTGTAAATCCTCTACAGTCCTCTCTTCCAACTTTCTTGCCTGTGTGAGTGAGTGTCCTGTCTGACTTTTTGGAGCCCTGCTTGCAGTACTTTCGAACGCTAAAATATGGAATTGGTAAACTGGTCTGACGGTATGCCATGGTCCCTTTGGGGAAATGGCGTGTCGTATGCCTGTCGGTTCTGTCGGTGGAGGGCATCAAGATATCTACCTATTTGGACTTTTGATAACAGGTTTTCAGCTGATTGGATTGTGCTCTGCCCTGGTCTATCGGAAAATTGAGAAGATGTCTGCATGCAAAGTTACTCCGCAGCTGTGGAATGAAATTAAACCGCACTTTGGAGCGGTGAGTGACCGAATGATGGGATTACATCGGGAGAAATCGCAGACTAATGAACTGCTACGTGACCTGACCATCTCGGGCTGCTGATGGGCATAAAAAGGTTGGATTACAGCGCGGCTCGGTCCGCTGACAATGTCTCGACAGATCACGGAGCTGAGCGGAAGAATGGATGAACTTTGGCGGGACCTCACAGCGCTGAGGTGCAGAACAAATGCTGAGGCCCAGATACAAGAAAATTGATCAGAAATCATTCAGAGATCATTCAACCTTTTTGCTTTGACTTTTCCCCTGAAGGCTGCAACAGATGCTCCTCCCTTATCTGCTGCTCCCCCCTCCCTGTGTGACAGTAACCACCTTGATCTAAGTGTTTCAAAAACCAAAGACATGATTGTTGATTTTAGACGCTCAACATCATCTTCGCTGGGCAGGAGTGTCATTCATGGCGAAGGGGTGGAAGCAGTGCTTAATTTGATCCGGCTTTTGGGGGAACGCATTCCGGGAAATCGGAATTTTGAGCTTTATTGGATCCGGGAAATAAAATACTCCAACAACTTTTAAATATGCAATTATTTTGGGCTGTTCCCCCATAAAATCCACCCAGTACACAAGTGTTCCTGAAAATCTGGATTTACAAATTAAGCACTGGGTGGAAGTGGTGGAGAAGTACAAATACCATGGTACTTCTCCAAGTAGTTAAACACAAATAACGACTCCATTGTGAAACGTGGGCAGCAGAGAATCTATCTTTTAAAGAAACTGAACTCTTTTAGTGTAAATAAAAGGATTCTCAGAAACTTTTATTGCTCTTTTATTGAGAGCGTTTTGACCTTTTCATTTCTGTGCCGGTTCAATGGTTTGTGTGTGAAAGAGAAAAACAAACTGCAAAGCATTGTCAAAACTTGCTCTAAAATCAATGGAACCAAACAAAGAGACCTGCGTTCTCTGTGGGAGGAGCAGGTGTTTTAAAGAAGGCTAAAAGTATCCTGGGTCAGCCTCTCTCTGCTCTGTTGTCAGAGTTCCTGCTGATGCCTTCTGGACGTCGTTTGCATGTGCCCTCACAGAAAGCAAATCGTTTCTCCAACTCTTTTGTCCTAGCTCTGCCACTAAATTGTTAAACTCTGAAGGGAGTGTATTATGTTCTGAGGTTTGCTACATATGAATTGCCGTATGGGATCAATAAAGTTATCTTAATCTGCATCCTCAGTGACATTATCTCCTCAAGGCCAACCGCAGGGCCGAACTGAACTTGGTTGCTGTGGCTATACATTCCACTCGCACTTATCACTTCTACAAACCATACACATTCGCTCCCCTACCCACCCCTCTCTCTCTGCCCCCACTCCTTTGCCTCTCGTCTGTCTCCTCATGAACTATCATATCTCTTTTCTCTCCCCATACCTCCAAGCCAACTCCCTTGGTCATCGCGTTGACCTTGATACTGTAAACATCCCTCTTATGTCATACGTAATTGTTAGTATGTATGTGTCTTGTGTATGTGCAACTGTATTTCTGTATTCTCTATCCTCTAAATGTAATTTTGTTTAATAAAGATTCTAATGTAATCTTGCTCACATGCTCGGTTTGAGAGCCTCTATGATGAAGCTGGCGGTCATCGAGTAAGGCTCCATCCCGCCGTACAGTTGGTTGAAGAAACGAGGGTGGGCTGCGGAGAAAAGACGCAGGAAGCAAAGAGGACATCTCTGGTTTGTTAGTGAAATGGTATAATGGGTGACACATGAACCTCAGACACCCTCCCAGTGCAGTAAGATACAGGTTTGTGATTGATTCATAGAGATGAACCTATAAGCCTGTTTCACAACTTACCGGGTCACTGTCCCAGAAATGCAAGAAGAGTAGCCTTCAAATTCGTGAAATTGACAAAAATGCACAGTATTATTTTCACAAATGTCTGAGTTTAACCTCTTAAGCCCTAGCGTCCCCATTTTTGGGGACTTGCTACTTTTAGAGACAATCCTTGTTTATTTTAATCTATTTTTTTAAAAAGTGTATTTTTTTTTTCTTGGAAAAACTGTATTTTATGACCAAATATATAAATAGGATCCAAAATTTTCAATTACAAATTAGAATTTTTTTGGTCAAAAGGTGCCAAATTGTGCCCTATTTATTACTATGGGATTCCGCCGAGACTATTTTAAATCGAAACCTCAATAACTTTTCAATTATTTATTGTTACAGATAAACAGTTGGTAAAATGTCAATAATTAGCTGTAGTTACTATTTGATGTTTATTTGCTTCTTTACAATGAAAACAAGCTGCTGACCTGCTGTAATGTGTAATGTTTTTTTTTAGGCGGAATTCATGTTTTCTGTCTTTCAACCTCAATTACTCAGGCCCACTGTGATTTTCTTGAAAATGTTCACAGCAATGAGAGCAATATGAACATTTTAGACATTTTACAAGCTGTTAAAGCCTTCAGAGGATATGTAGACCCAATTCGGAAAAAACAGCAGGGCTTAAGAGGTTAACAATATACTCGGAGAGGTGGAGAACAAAACGGATTTCATTCCACTACTAAGTAAAAATCAGGTATAATGCCTTCATCAAGAACTTTCTAAACCAAGTTCCACTTTGCTGCAACAGGATTAAAGGCAGCTATGAACCAGTGTTAATTTTGGCAGCAAATTTTAATTTAGTTTTAGTCTTAGTCTTTTGACGAAAATGCAATTTGATTTT
>OMNZ01085477.1:0-13381 GCA_900303255.1 Lesueurigobius sanzi
CATAGAATATTAATGATAACACAAAAACCTTTATTTCACTCATGGTTAGTGGTTGCGTGAAGCCATTTATTGTTAAAAAAAAACAAAAAAAAAAAAAACGGTTGGTTCACGCTGTTCAACTAGAGAAACTAGCCAAATATCCCTGATCAAAAGTTTACACATAGAGTGCAATTTTGTTAGAGCGTCCTGTATTTCAGCTGAAGTGAGTTTTTCTTTGCTCCTGAACAATTTTCCTGGCAATTGTTGAAGGTCAGGTCAAACGTTAGATCTGGGACATTTGAGTAGTTTCTATTTCATTATGATTTAAAAGAGTAAACTCAGTTCTTCGCACAACCACTAACTGTGAGTGGGAAAAAGGTTTTTGTGTTATTATGTGTTTTTCATATTCTATGAAAAATGGCCAAAAGATTAAAAGGATAATGTAAACTTAAACTATTTCGCTGTACACGACACCAGCAAAGACTACTGAAATTCAGTCAAAATTTTAAAACATTTCGTGGGGGAGGACCTCGAGACCCCCTTTTGGTCTGTGTGAGGAACAGCACTACTTTTTGTATGTACCAAACTTTGAGTTTTGGCCATCGTGGGGATGTCTGGTCCGTGTCCGAGCCAACTTGCTCACCCCTGCCCTATTCAGTCTTGCTTCATTATCCTTCGAGAAAACTAGACATGAGGGGGATGAAGCAGTTTAAATAAGAGTGAAAAAGAGTGCTCTGGGCAATCTGGAAGAAATGTTTTGCAGTGGAAGCATATTGAGCACTGAAATAAACAGAAGGCGAGCCAATCTAGACTTTAAAACACTCTTGAGCACCACTTCAGGGCATCAGCAGGTGGGGGGTGTACATTCTTAAATCATTGAGAAGGAAACGGACCCTTCGCGCCAAACTTGTGGTCAGGACTAGTTAGCTGGAAGATGGGTCTGTTTTTGGCTAATAGGAAATCCTCATTGATTATCTGGAAGAAACCCAGAGAGAACGTGCGTAGTCCAATAGTCTTCAAATCTTAAACTGTTACTTTTGCCCACACAATAGAAGAGAGATCAGCAGAGTGTTTTGTATTTACTCCAAAGTTTAGCAAAATTTAGCAAGAGTAAGAATCTCTTTATGGCCTTACAAACCTTCTGCTCTCACTGCGCTAGCATCATCAAACTATCAAACCGCGATTGGAAATTTATGGCAACTGGAGAGTCAGCTGGACCTCCTCAAAACACGAGCAACTGTGATTATGTGTTATGCCAAGACGCGGTTGAGACTGGAGCGAGGAGGAGGAGGAGGACCTTTATTGTGAGTATTAATGTTCGCTGATGGGAGGAGGCACAGACAGACAGGATGGGGCATAGGAGAGAGAGAATACAGGCCAGAGCAGTCACCCTCTTACAAGACAGCATAAATCTCCAGTGGATAATACTTTATTGTGTTTAATTTGTACCTAATTGGGAGATCATTTAGCATTCGGTCATGGCTTTCTCTTTGGGAATCTGTTTTTTACTTATTGTGGAAGCCTTTGACTTGATTTTTGCTGCAAATTATCCTGCTGGTTTTTACAGGAGACTTTGTTATAGGCCATACTGTTACCATGGATACTACAACTACAACATGGGATATCCGACGGCAGGTGAGAGAAAGATGTGTAGCGCTCGCAATTACCAATGTGAACCCTTACTCTAGTCAAGAAGAAAACTAGTTTCTTTGGTTTGTATGCATAAAAATACCCATACAATGCAACTAATATTAAACATGCAGGCGTTTACTAGTAATCTTGTTTGCGCTGTGTCTAGTGAAGATAAAAAGGAAGCCCATTAAGTTGCGTTACTCAAGCTAAAAGCCAATAATAGCGGGGATATTAATTGTCTTTGTGTTCCTCACGAAGAGTGTACGGGCCCAGGGCGGACTGGTTAATCAGGCCGTGTTGATATGAAGCTGCTGTCTGGCACTGCCCACGGAGTTCTCTGATCAGTGGCGCTTATCTGGAGAATTACTGCACAACATGAACCATTAAAGGCTCTGTGTTCTTCTGCGCAGACGGGGAGGGAGAAATGTCAGCTGAGATGTTGGTGATAGTATGAATCTCATGAATGCTGTTGCAGCCTAAGGTTAGAGCTGCAGAGTTTGTAAATGAACTCAACGTACAAATGTTTGGTTTATATTGTTGACTTGTCTTCTGAGATGCTGAGGTTTTTAAGGGTTAGGATTTCAAGATAAGATAAGACTTGATTGATCGCACAATGGAGAAATGTACTTGTTACAACAGCTCTGAAGATAGGATCGTACAGGAGGGTGCATCAAAGAAGAAAATAAGTTTGCAAACATGTAGTAATAATAATAATAGAATAGGATGAATGTCTTTTAGCATCTATCAATAAACTGTATAGATAATCTTATATCTTATGTACACTGAATAAAATAAAATAACTCTAGTCTAGAGGAAAAGAATATCCAAAAAAACAAAAACAGAAATTGAACAGGATGTGATATGAATGAAAAATGAATCCAATTCTGTATCAGAGTTGTCAGATGAATATACAATAACTAAATGTTTACATGCAGGTGGTTGATTGATAAAGTGGCATTGCATGTATTGTAAACACTCTGCTACTATTGTTATTGCACATGGAACTATACAGTAGACTTGACGAGTCTGACAGCGGCGGGTATGAAGGACCCGCGGCAGCACTCCTTCTGTCACTGAAGGAGCTGCTCAGCTTTGGACGATGATTGATTTTGAATGTTTTGAGTGTCTGGAAAACAACAGCTATTACCCAAAGGGAAAACGGTCAAGTATAACATTTCACATACCGAGCATCTGGGGAAAAAGTACTTTTGAGTCCAAGACTGGAAGTTTTTATGCCCCTAGCCTAACATTGGTATCGCCAGTGTGCAGTTTTTCATTTAGCTGCACCAGGAAATGTTTAGCTGCACCACTTTAGAAATGTATTAAGTATTACAGGGTGAACTGATAATACTTTATATTTAAAACCTTGCTCATTCAATTCGTCTTCTATATAACCACACATTTTGTATATCAACATGATTTAGACTAAAGACATACACAAATACATGTATTAATTATCAAATAGCTTCGATAAAGTTTAACTAAACAAATCAAAGTGAGAACTCTGTACTTCGAAGGCTATGTGGATGCAGAGTAAGTGATCTTTGGTATCTTCCGACTTCAAATTAGTTTTTACCTCTGCAGTGATAGCTTCATAATTTGAGTAAATAATTGAGTAGCTAATGTGAAAAGTAATGAAATGAAGTCTGGATAGTATAGGTTTGCGTAGCTGCATCTTTGTACACTCAAAACTCCAAAAAATGAACACTGGGAAGTTTCCCTGCATACAGTATGTGCTACGGTTCTACCATTGAGCCACACAGTAGAACCACTTCAGGAAAGCTGCTGATTGTTTCACATTTAAAGCAAGGAGGAACAATGAACAAAGCTCTTTTTTTACTGACAGACGGGTTGCCTTTCCGTGCAGTTTTCAGGCTGCAGTAGGTGGCTCTTGCTGTTAATGTTTCTTCTCAGAGCCGACAGAAACGCAGCTTTGCCAAACACGGTTCACCCTCAATGACATAGTGGGCACCTTTTTCTTTTTTCTTTTTTACCAACTACAATGTTATAAATCAGAGTTCGACAGAGCCCGGGATGCTGCGAGGATGGAAAAGGCTTAAATATCAATTATTCTGCCAACTTTTCTGGGTTAAAGTGAAGCTGAAATTTGGCAAAACATGCAAAGAATCGGAAACTTAACTCGTGCCCAGAAGTGCTCTGTTGGAGGATATGGGAAAATCCATTTTGGAATATACCAGTTTTGTAAGCGCCATCACTGGGGGAAGTTTGTCAGTCATATTAATCACTATGTTTAACTGTTTACTGCACAATGAAACTAGACTGTAATTTGAAAGATTTGCTCTCGGCTCAGACACATTGCGTGACATGATGTTTGAGCTAAATACTCATAATAAATACTTAAGACTTAAGGGTGGTGTCTACATTTGCAATTACTAACAATACGCAGCCAAAAATCCCTCGTCCTGTCTCTCTTTCATGCTTGTTTTACTAAAGTTAATGGAGGAAGAAGCTGTGAATTCAAAACAGTGGAGGCTTTATAACTTTGGGCACATCTGACAGGAGGGCCCACTGTGCACTTCCAAAAACAATTTATTAGTCTCTGACCCTCAAAATACGGGGTTAAATACAAGGGCTTCTGAGAAATGCCTGGGAATCGGATACAACAGAGAAGCTTTGTAGCTCCAGGTCAGCGGTACTCGGGCCAGATTTTGACCACCTTCACTTGGGTTTCTGTTCCTGTTACTTTGTTTGGCTGTTTGCAAAATCACTGGACTGTAAGTGTGATGAGATTTTCCGGAAGAAGTGAAAGTAAATATGGCAAAGGGAGGATTTTGTTGTTTTTTGCCCTCTTTCAGAAGTAACTGGTCTGGATTTAAGTGTTTGTTATAAACAATATGCACTTTTACAGGATATGGCTACATAGATACTCTAGTCTGAATGGGTCAATAAGGAGGAAAAATGTGGTTTAGTGGATTATTGTAAGTAATTGTTTATGTTAGGATGATATGTATCTATGGCATTGAGGGCCAGAGACAGTGGCCAACACAGTGAAACATTCAATTGGATGCATTTACCAGAGATTTTATCCATGGAACCAAATGTTCATTTAGGTTTGGAAACTTAAAGCAGCTCTGTCTCACACTGAAGGTAAGATATTGAGGTGGTAATTGTCTAGAATTATTAAACTCACTGTAAAAAGTACCGTCTCTGGTGATGTCTGCCGACTCAGCAAGAAGCCTGAGGGCCAACCAAAATTAGTCTGCGGGGCCACATTTGGCCCCCAGGCCGCTCTTTGGGTGCCTCTAGTCTAGATGCTTTTGTAGGAAGAGGTGACAGTGGTTCAAACAATACAAAGTTTAGGGAGAGACCAGATTACTAATACTTTTACATAGTACCGTAATTTCTGGCCTATTGCCAAGCAATTTTATAAAGGAAAAAAAAATCATACATAGAGCACACATGTCTATAAGCTGATGTGTTCACTGCACACCTATAGGCTATTTATTGACAAAGATCGACGAGGCGAGGAGAGTCTGAGAGGCAGCAGTGCTGTCAGTGCTGCAGGTGAATGCCACAGGTGAGAGATAACTACTGCCAGCGCTGATTCTGTGTCAGTCACACTCCCAAATCAAATGAAAAAGGTGCGTGGCTCGGCTCAGGTCAGGTTCGTGCGTCGGTAAAAAATCTATGAATTAGCCGCATCATTGTATAGGCCGCCAGTGTTCATGGCGTGTGAAGAAAATAGCAGCTTATAGCCTGGAAATTACAGTAAATGCATTCCTTCTTTGTCTCTTGACAAAAAAATACAAACTCTAGCCATGGAGGATAATAAAATATTCAATTATGACCCAATTTGGAAAAAACCACCACGGGGACAAAAGACTGAAGTTGTGATAACGAGAGGTTTATCCATTGCAGGATAGCAGCACTGCCTTGGTGGTGGTCTGCTCTGTCAGTCTTAATTATTCATGTGTGTCTCAAAGGAATGTTTAAGTCCTCTTTCCACATGTTTTCCTGTACTCCTGGGACATTGACAAGTAGAGGAGGAATGTTAAATGACTTTTAACTGTTCAGTAGTTGTTACCACATGGATCATTTGTTTGTAAATGCCTCTCTATCTCATCCATCACCAGGTTGGCTTTTGCCGATACAGCCAACCTGTTTTGGTGTCATGTGGACTTAATGATGGTTTTAGTTAAATGACGCTCATTTCTCACTGCTCACAGTTTGTGTATCTCTCTCTGCAGATATTGATGAGTGTCTGGTTCATAATGGAGGCTGCCAGCACAGATGTGTCAACACCAGAGGATCGTACTACTGCGAGTGTAACGCAGGCTCCCGGCTGCATGTGGACGGACGCACCTGTCTGCGTAAGGAATGATTCACTCTCAGAAGATTTGGGGTGAAAATAGTGAAACACAAACATTTAGAGCAACATTTAGATGGTTCAGTGACGCAGCTCCCACCTCACAGCAAGACGGTCCGGGGTTTGATTCCCTGGCGGGGGCTGGCCTTGCTCTGTGGAGTCCTCCTTTTCCCTAAACATTTCTCCTGAGTAAGAAATTCAGAATCTCTGTAAATAATTGATATCAGGGTTAAATAAAGGTCAAATAAAAAAATAACCAAAACGTTCACAGTTAATTGCAATCACTAATCTGAAAGCAATTGAAGTCAGGTTTTAAGCTGTTCTTCACTCTAGCCTTTTCTCCAGCATCTTGGGTCAAATACATAGGGTTGTCTTCACTTCAATACATTTTCCGAAGCGGGTGACATATCTGATCTGCAAATCCATTCTTTATTTTAGACTGGCTCTGATGTGTCTCTGTTGACACGACTATATTTTAATGCTGGTCAAATAAATGACTGAAAGATTTGAATGGAAAAAAAAATAGTTGGCATTTCAGACGATTGATGAATACTAAAATTGTCTCTACTTACTACTTACTTCATAATTTAAACTCACTTCAAAATGAATATCCTGTATTGGTAATGAGCAATAGCACACCAGCAGTCCTGTACTTTTTCCAGTTTGTGGTAAAGCTTGGACAATGGCCTGTGAGTCACAGGATAATAGATATTCTCTTCAACGCTGTGTCTGTTTCACCTGTGAACTAGTGGAGTTTAACTTATACAGCCCATGCTCTGGGCTGTACAAGGAGAGTCTTAATGATAAATCATTGCACCCATATGTTCAGGGCATCAGACTCTGTGAAGGAATGCATTGGACACACAATACACATCTTTTTATTTAAAGTGCTGTATAACAAAGCTATTACGTCTTGGATTCTGTCTTACCTCACATGGTTCACACCCGACTGAAACGTTAAGTAACTGTTGTATATTGTTTATCAATGTGTTGGAGGAAATCAACTGGGGACAGATGAAAAAGATTGAAAAGCCATGTTAAACTGTGTTGATATGATGGCAAACCAACTTTGATTGCTTATTGTGTGCCAAGATGATGTGCATTTAAGTAGAGAAAGTAATAGTGTAGATTTTAAGTAATTGACCTAATCTTCATTGGTATTTTGTTAAGTCTGATGAGCAAACCTGGCTTCATTTTATAGTTGAGAATGTGCTCTGACTGTCTGTTATGTCTTGGCTGCTGATGGGTCCTTTCGGAGGGTTAGCACATTTTTGGGATTGTCCCAGGCCTGGTCACAGCTGTTATATGAAGACATGACTGATCACAGTAATAACTGCGGCTGGGACGAAACACTTTTGTCACGATGCAAAACGTATCATCGATATGCATTAGAGACAATAGTATATTCTAATACACTAAGTATTTATGATTTGATATTATACAGAACTTTGAATTAGATTTTTTTTTTTATTTAATCAGGGACAATACACACAATGATATTAATCTAAGAAAAGAAACGATGCCATGTGCCAGGTTATAGCAAAAAAAATGCTCATTTCCACCCGCAGTCCCTGGACAGGTTGATGTTACTCTTACAAAAGTACATAGACTTATGAAAATGAATACACATACTGGTATACTTTACTCTGAATGAATTGATTATTGATTATTAAATAATAATAGCTGAGTTTCCGAAGTTCTGAAATATACAGTAGATCAGTCTGAGTAAGACATTTTCAAAAGTGCAAAGGTGGATTAAATAATGATCTTTTGTTCAGACCAGGCATTAGGCAACGAAAGCAGGCATTAACAACACGAACTTTGAAAATAATTTGTTTTGTTTTGTCTAGAAGTTGTGAGTTTGGGTGAGTCACCAATACATGAAAGGCCTTAGTGGCCTTGGGTGCCTAAATTTGCTACTAGAAGTCTCACTAATATGCATGATATCATAAAGTATTGCGATACATGGTTTCCAATACAATACACATATCACAACTAAGAAGTATTGCCCCAGCCCTAGAAAAAACTGTACTTGAACTTGTGAGAGATGAGGATTAGAGCTGGAGCTCCATGGGAATCTGCTGATTCACGGGGTCATGGAGGTGCTGCCAGAAGTATTCATGCTTTATTCTGTTTTTATTGCATACTTTTGAAAACTTTATCTTTTATATTGTTTATATTCTGTCTTCTGTCTGGTCACTATGATATGTGCTGCATGACATGTGTGCAATTTCTTTCTTGTTTGTTTATTATGAGTATAAAGAATTATACAAGGGACTGAGAATTGAACCTTGCGGGACTCCATGTCAGCGCACACATGCAAACAACTCAGAACTATTGTTTCATCCCAGATATCTACTCAGGCAACAGGCTTAAACTACCAAATGCTTTTTAATAATGCTATTGATTAATTGGTAAGATCAGTTAGCCCATAATCTAACATTAAATGATTTTTTTTGTTTGTTTTATTTCCGCAGCCGTTCTCTCCTGTGCCCTCAGTAACGGAGGTTGCGAGCACTACTGTGTCCAACAGTCGGCCGCACATTTCCGCTGTCGCTGCAAACCTAACTACGAGCTGGCAGAGGACGGCAAGCACTGCAAATGTAAGTGTCCATGTTTCCACTCTCTCTCGCTCTCTCGGCCGCAACCCTAAACTAAACAAACCACTCACACATGAGAGAGGAGAGGAACATTTTATGGGACAGTGACTTTGGACAAATACAAATTGTGACAACTTTGCAACAGTGGAAAACCTGCTAACAGTCAGAGCCAGACACGAGTCCAAAGCAATATTTCTTCTACTGTCTGTAATGAATTGTTCTGTTCACTGTTTCAGAAGTAAGTGATTTTGTTTTCCTTCATATCATGAGCTACTCAGGAAGTTTTGCATTTAGACATCTCCTCTTCTTTTTTATCTATACTGTCTGTGCTCTCAGACTGTGCAACTCTTCTGCGAGCTGTAAATTACACTCATGCACTTCTGAAATGACTGTCTTTAGAGATTTTTTTTCCTTCAAAATGATCGGCTGCGTCCTCTAATTTGCTTCTGCTGGACAGGCTCACACAAGTCACACAGACACGCAGAGGACAATAAAACGATGAGTCCTACACATGCTCGGGATCAGGATTTACAGCCTTGCTGACACCTACCTTGTTTTGTTAGTGTTTTTTTCGTTTTCTGTTGCAGTGTTGAATCCGTGCGCGTTTCAAAATGGAGGATGTAGTCACGACTGCCGGGTGGATGGAGGGAACGCTTTCTGTGACTGCCGAGCGGGGTACATCTTGGCGGAAGATGGCAAGACATGTCAAGGTGATTTTGATATTGACTTTTTTTGCTTTTGGACATGTCTGCACTGAATTGAATTTAGGTGCATTGGTTCAGGATAGTCTTAAGACGAGACGCAGCACTTGGAATTTTGAAATCTTTGGCTAGTTTTCTCCCACAACATGATAGTTTAAAAAATAAAAATAAAAAAACAAACTCACAATTTACAGTGCTTATGATTTTTTTTACGAGTTGCCACACGTATTGATTCACAAATATTGACACGACAACCTCCTTTACAAGACAGTGCGATCAAAATATGTCAAGTTACTTTGTTGAGGACACCAGCCGCTATGCTATAATGTCCATATGTTATAAAACTTCTTTTCTCAAACCAAACCTCCACTTTAGTAGCTCCAACAGACACCAGACACCACATTTTCCAGTCTTGTACTGTACGGTTTTTCCAGAGGGATTTTTAATATCTAATACAGCTATGGGCAAACATTTTGATGCAAGGCCACACCAGGTTTTTGAACTTGCCAGGTGGGCCGGACTAGGGTTGTGGGCATTTAAAACAGGTAAAAATTCTCAAATAGATTACCTAAATACATTTTCAAAAGCAACAAAATAGCAGCAGGTGTGAATCATCTTTCTTCATGCCAGTGAAAACATTTCATTCACCCTTTTTAACCAACAAATATCAGTCTAGGTCATGCCGTGGGGGCCAGATTGAAGGGCCAGGCGGGCCGCATTTGGCTCCTGTGCCTTATTATTCCCACCTCTGATCTAATATCTATGATTTTTGAAAAATTTTGAAACCCATAAAATAAGGTTAAATTGGGAAAAAAAAATGTATACACTAATAACTAGCTTATTAAAAAGCTAAACAAGATATCCAAAATATATCAACAGTGGTGCAGGCAGTAGAGCGGATCGTCTCATGATCGGAAGGTCGGGGGTTCGAATCCCCGCTCCTGATGTGCACACTGTCATTGTGTCCTCGGGCAAGACACTTCTCCCACCTCACCTAACGCTTAGACTACCTTCTCTAGGTAGAAAAGCGCTACATAAAAATAGTTAAATAAGTAAACAAAATAAAACCATAAATTAACACTTGGCTCTAACCGTTATTTAGAGTTAGTATTCATTCCTATTTATGTCAGTAATATGAAGCTTGATGTGTTTTTTCCCCCATTCACATTGCAGCTGATTTCAGCCTAAAACATCAGCAATAGGCTAGTCTAGAGTCAGGTATTCCTGTGCAAGATCCAAGTTCACTGCACCTAGCAGGCAGAGACAGCTCTAATATCTGCAGATAAAGATAAAGATGACGAATAACTCTTTTTACTGCAATGTTTTGACAGAGGCTCCATAGTTAGCCTATAGGCACAGTGTAATCAGTTCCACTTACAACATTTTTCTCACTGTTTAGTGTGCTGGGAAAACAAATGCTAACTTGCTTTAGGTTAACGTGACTTCATATTGACGGTATGTTTCATGTCTGTGGACAGATATTGATGAGTGTGAGACACGGGAGGCTAACTGCGCTCACGGCTGCCATAACACCCTGGGCTCATTCGTCTGTGTGTGTAACATGGCCTACGAGCTGGGAGCTGATGGGAAACAATGCTACAGTGAGTTTGTGATTCTTATTCTCATTTGGAAAGAACTTCATTTTAGTTTCAGTAGAATAAGTACAGGCGGAGTAATAAGTCATGGCAATCTCCCTGATACAGAATCTCAGATGGCTTTTCATTTGCTCTTTCTTTGCTTAAACTTTTCTTGTTGACTCCTGTGCTTCCATATCTTAAAAAATACTACTAAATGGCTAACTAATGGTGATGTATGGATGTTTGAAGGGATCGAGATGGAGATCGTGAACAGCTGTGAACACAATAACGGAGGCTGCTCCCATCACTGTCAGCACTCGAACAGCGGACCCGCCTGCTCCTGCAACCAGGGCTACAGGCTCGACCAGGACCTCAAAACATGCCTGGGTAACTATTACGTGAAATATGTTTGGAAATAATATAAATAATTATGGTTCTGTGAGAGCTTACATCAATCATGACCTAAAGAAGAAAGAAAATCACCAAATACATACAGTAGTTTGCGTATAATTGTGTATAATTGATCTAAATTCATGGCATGTTGTAAGCCCATTGTTTTGTAATGTGGTTATGGGCATTTCCTGCTACAAAGTTCATACATGTTTTTATGCACAGTTCCACTCATTTCTTTACTTTGTCTTATTACTGTACTGTTACTGTGCTGTGAATCATAAAACCTAGAACATAATGTCTATGATTTCATGAAACAAATATGAAGACTGTTTGAATTCATTGCAAATGTATTGTATTAAACTTGCACTTTTTACTATAAGCATGCCTTGACTCTTGACCATGAGTTTGCTTCCACATAAAACCATATTATGCAGAGAGTGTAGGTAAAGGATTGTAAGTGGATGATAATGTGTTCCATGTCCCGTGCTGATTTTGGCAGATGTAGAGGAGTGTGCTGAGCGGACGTCCTGCTGTGAACAGGACTGCACTAACTACCCCGGGGGCTACGAGTGCTATTGCTCCGCTGGATACAG
Organism: Lesueurigobius sanzi; assembly: GCA_900303255.1. NCBI lineage: Eukaryota > Metazoa > Chordata > Actinopteri > Gobiiformes > Gobiidae > Lesueurigobius > Lesueurigobius sanzi. Next base: position 11,803 of record OMNZ01085477.1, read on the forward strand.
GCTCAACACGGACGGCTGCAGCTGTGATGGTACGTTTGTCAACATGACAAGAGACTTTTATTTATTTACTTATATTTGGCGACACAGTGGCTGAGTGGGTAGCGCTCTTGCCTGGGTTCAATTCCTGGTCCGGGCCGGCCTTTCTGTGTGGAGTTTGTATGGTTCTCCCTGTGTCTGGATGGGTTTCTTCTGGGTGCTCCGTTTTTCCCCCATCACCCCAAAACATGCACAATGGGTTAATCCCCAGCTGTTAGCCTGGCTCAAGAGTCGTCCCAGCGTCAAATAATTTATTGTCATTGGGCCTCATTCACGAAACAAACTTACGCACAAATTTGTTCTTAAGGCCTACTTAAAGGGTAACTAAATGGGCGTGCCAGAGCTTTACTCCACCCACAAACAAAATCCAAACACCGCCGCGATATGGGCGTGCTTGGAGGATGTGGGGTGAGGTGCAGGAGGGTGAGTGTGGGCAGGTGTAGCGCATTATGTATAATGAGGAGGCCACGGGACTGCATGTGTTTAGTTAGGGGCAAAGCATTATGGGGGATGTATTTCCTATACCTACTGCTAGCCTACACATTACAGCACACTCAGTTCAAACGTATAATTTAGAGGAAATATGTCATATTGATAACTTAAGGAGCGTAAAGTACGATCTGTGGCTGAGTGTAAACAAACAGGGATTAGATTGATTAATGGACGTAATATGTGCAACTTTGTCGCCTCCTAGTGTGCGATCTGTAGATTTGTTCAAAAAAACTCCAACTCGCTACGGGGCATGTGCGAGACTAAGCCCTTTGAGATTCCATTGGAGCAGATCAGTGACGTAAGCAAACCTTTGCCTACGTAGGCATTGCTATTAGGGTCAATTGAGACAGAGAATTCAAATTCACATGCGTTGTCATCGTTCTAACTTAGGAGGGAGCAACACTGACAGTTTTTAGCACTAAATTAAGATTTCTACTAATATGCACTAACATGTCAAAATAGTGACAAGGACTTGTAGCCAGCTCTATGAGACACCAACTTAACCAGATTATGCTAGTGACCCTGGACTACTGGGAGCAGCAGAGCCATAGGGGAGTGTCAATAGACTTAGAAGTTAGTCCAGGGTGATACAATAGAGCGATAACGAGCCATATTAAGTATGAATAGGCTAGATGTTGGTACTTTTAGCACCAAGAGAGGAGGGACTTAGAGGTTAACTACTCCTGCTGGTTCACTCTTAAGAGTCCCACAGCGTGCTCACGTCTTAGCTGATGACGATCTTTGGACTAAGATCGAAACGTCCTACACTTCAACTACAGAGTACAGATGAAGACTGAAGAATTTTTGCCTACGATGGACAACTCCTGTACGATTGAGAACCTACACAAAAAGAGCAAATAAAGTTGATTTGGGGTTTAGTTTCTCTTTAAGAACTTTTTTGGCATTCACAAAATGTGTTCTTAGCTGACGTTCTTCTGGAAGAACAAATCCTAAGAACAGTCAGGAGTAACATTTTTCTAAAAAAATATTTCACTTCAAAATATATTTTTGAGAGAATGAAAGTGATCAGAGGTGGTATAGAGCAGAGATA
>OMNZ01085478.1:0-15195 GCA_900303255.1 Lesueurigobius sanzi
GTCTCAAAAAAAAAGAAGAGGATCAAATATGTGTTTGTTTTATTAAAGCCATTTAAGGTCAACTACAAACAAGTTGTTCAAAACTGGCTCAAATGACATAACTAGAAAAATCAGCCAGGACAATTAAATTAAGACAGTTTAGTCTCCAAAAACTGGCTGGTAATGCAAAAAGATGTTATATAATAAAATAATGTATCTCTATGTAAACAACACGTGAATTACATTTGATCAAAAAAGTGCAAAAAGTAACAAACTAAGCATTTAGCTAGTACTGTAACAGAGTTCCCACTCTTTACTTGGAATTATTTTCCAGGTAATTTCCAGGACTTTCCATGACATTTAAATGCTCAAAAATACATAAAACACGGTGATTAGGTATTTTGCAGTCTTCTCTGTCCTCTTCACTCACCAGCGCCCCCTGTGGATGTGATCTAATAATGGCTAAAGCCTATCGCTTTTTGGTCTGATGAGATTCGAGCTTGGACAAGTAAAGCATATGTTTTGTTGGGAACATGGTAAAATGGGGGGTTGGGGTGTCCTCCCCTGGGAAAATTTTGAAAGAGAAGATATTTTTCCTGCGTTCTGGAGCAGAAAGAGCTAGTCTTTAGTCTGGTATGGTATTGCTTACATTTATTTTAAACAGAAAAGCAAAGGGACGATGCATATTTTCAAGGACAAAATGTATTTTTTCCAGGACGTTTGACTTTTTTTTTTTTTCCCATGTGTTTACCATGACTTGAAAAAAGGATGGAAAATGACCTCATTTTCCAGGTTTTCAAGGTTTTCCTAGTAACTTGTTACACTACTACGTTACTCAAATTGTAATCACATTGCAGTAACCCACCAGTTGAGAACCGCTGCTCTAAATTGACATAAACAAACAGTGATGATTGAACATAACTGTTTTGACATCAATCAATCACCACAGTCTTTAGCACATTAGTGGAAGGATATTCCTGAACAGTTATTAAAAGTGCCCAAGTATTGCACGGTGTTGTCTGTCTCTGTGCTCTCAGCCCCGTCGGAGTAAAGGATGCACTGAGACAGAAGTGCACTCTCTCCCACTTGTTTGCCAAACTCCCAGACTGCGCCGAACATCTCTCCGCCGCGCACTCAGGCGTTTATTATGAAATATTATTGCTATAAATTGTTGCATATTTACACAGCCAGCAGAAATAGCAGATAACATTTGCATTCAGGTAAGATTGGTGTCTCTGGAAACCCGATCAACGCAAAGTACAATTTTAACTCTCCTCCGAGCTCTGTGAGGAAATAAATGGTCTCATTGTGCTCCTCGAACAAAGTCAGGCAGGTGGCACACAGGGTTTAATAAAGATTTGCATCTGTTTTTTCTGACTTGTACGAATGAAGATAATTATTACAGCCACGGAACAAACTGCTAATGTGCTCCAGCAATTCTTAATATTGTGGAGGGTTTTCTTTTTCTTTTATGAGAATGCTAATACTAAAACAAAAGTTGGATTTCAGAAGTGCAAAGATAATCATAACAGCGCGCAAGTTGTGTCTGAACATTGTCAAACACTGGCTTTTATAATGTCCAGCGAAAATAAGTCACAAGGAAATACAATACCAGGAGCTGACACAAAAAACAAACAAAATGTTCCATTGGGAATCTTATTTTAAACAGTTGTCAGAGATTAATTGTAGTCGGGGAAACACTGTTGGCAAACCCTCATTACATTTTTTTTAGTCCAGTTTGCTCATATGCCTTCACAGATAGTGTATACAGCTATATGGGAAATTGTAACTTAAATTACCATTTTATCACATTCCACTTTAGTAGCTCCTACAGACTGCAAACGCTACAGTCTTGGACTTGACAATATTTTGAAGGTTTGTTCAGAGGGACTTTTCAATATTTAATCCTAGCCTGATTTAGTGAGTTTTGAACCCAAGAGTGCAAGAATGGCCAAAATTGCCTATATTTTTGGCTACAAAATCTAAATAATTTTAAGAGCCAGCTTTAAATTTATTGTTTTATTTTGTTGATATATTAGTTAATAAAGATTTATTCAGAGGAGATTTTCAATATTTTGTTTAGTTTTTGAATGAACTAGTTATTACTGAATAAATCTGAAAAAATCTGTAATCCGGCTAGGAATTAAATATTGAAAAATCCCCCTGAAACCTTAAAAAAATTGTTAAGTACAAGACTAGAAAGTTCAGAGTTTGGAGGAGCTACTGAAGTGGAGATGTGCAAAAAGGCATTTCAAGAAAATAGTCATTGAAGTTACAATTTCCCATATACTGTAGTTCTATGGAGAAACTTTGAAACAGTGCAACCATGACACTCCTTGTTGTAAATGTTAGCTCATTTATTTGTTTCCAGGTGAAAGTGTATATGCTAAGACAGTAAGCTAGCCCAAAACCCGAAAACTGAAGTGAGTTTTGCCTGTAGTGTCACCTGTGAAACCTGGTTCTGTCCATTATTTAGATTATGCCGCCAAACATATAGGCAATTTTGGCCAATTTTACACATAAAATATCTTATTTATATTCAAAGTAATTTGTTTTGTTTTTGATGTTTTTCTTGGTATAAAAGTATATGTGAAAATATCATGTAATTCCAATTAGAGAAAGTCGAACCAAAAGAAAAGCTAATTTTGTCAATTATAACAGCCAAACTGCCACGTCCCTCAGCAGCTCTTGTGAATCTTAATCTCTCTTAACTTTTTTTCCTTCCTGGCCGCAAATGGGAACACTGCGCGCCCAGAGAGACGCCCGCCTGCGAGGTCAAACCCAGTGACGCCGTCCCACATGCTGCGGGCCCCTCCTGGGGCCCCTAGTGGCCTGTCGCTGTCATAACAGATCAGTGCAGGGACGTGAGGTACCTGCAGGAACGCCACTGGTCATGCCTCTAATGTTATGTGTCTTTGAGATGGCACATCTGTAGCTAACCGAAAGGAGGACTTCTGCAACATCTGCCACTGTTTTTTTTTTTTTTTTCGAGGATGAGGGGACAGATGCCCGAGTCGGCGGTGATTTAAAATGTTCACTAAACAGCACAAGTGGAAGTTGACACACGGTTAATAGGCCTCCCATCTGACGGATGCATTTGATCGATGCCCAAATTAGGTAAACAGGCTTTTTTATGGACAGGGATTCACATGGTGATTCGGAATAGACAAATAGCTTTCACGTTGGCTGTCCTCGTGAAGTAACCCTGTACATTTATGAGGGTTTGGGACGAGGGGTGGGCGATATTCCAGAACATTTATGAAGGGGAGCAACAAAAAGGTCAAAGCCCCCTTTTGGGTGAAACCAGAGCTTCTTTTGAGATGAATGGGGAAACATTGACTGAGATCTTCACATTTGAAAAATAACATTTTATGCGTTTTCTATATTTGTTTAATATAAAAGAAAATCAAATGAAGAGATTTTTTGCTGTGAAAGATTCACACAGAGGACAATTATTGTTTTAAAGTGGGCTAAAGTTAGCAGGAAGTTAGCATGTTGGATTTTAATAGGATAAACGAAGCAATAAGAACATAAGAAGCTGCAAAATGACTCAGTTATATAGAAAAAACCACTACAACCTTGGATTTTATCAAATTAATTCAGTATCAACAGCTAAACAGTTCATATTGAAGTCCGAAAATGCTAACTTTCTGCTAAGTATATTTTTAGGCAGAATAACACGGAATTGAGTGGGGGAGAATCCTTTAGGAGCGTCTTAACACTGTGCGGAGGTCGAAGTGGTGTTATTCCGCCTAAAAATATAGTACCCGTTTTATCCGCTTAGAAAATTGACAGTTTTAATTTTGTGTAACTATACTTTGAACGTGTAACTACTGACATAGCCCTATTTAAATAGGGGAAACTTGGAAGAGATCCGTGGCTTCTACATTTGGCCCCAAGGGACTATACTGTAGAGTCAAAATGCTAACACCGTCTTTGGTCGTTTTATGGGACAGACACAAAGACGAGGCAGCCAAGCATCGTCTCATCTAAGCCCAGGTTAGAACATATGTAAGCATGTAAAAGTGCTGAACTATTCCATTAAAGTTTTACAGATATTACAGTCTTATAGAACAGCAATTCTGATTATCATTTCAAGAAACACATCAAAACATTGAGCTATGAGCAGATGCATAAATAAGGATGATGCCAGGACTAAAAGGAAAGACAAACACAAAGTTTAAAATAATAATAAGTGATGCAGCCCTCTCGAAATTCAGATTTTTACCAGCACTGCACCAACACTTAGCCAGGACAATTGGCTTTGGCTATCTGCTGCTAACAGAGCTGCTAACAAGACAATTTCTCCACTGTGAGATCAATAAAGTAAACCAAGATTGATACCAAGAACATATCTATAGCTGCTTGGGAACCCCTACGTTACCTCTAACCACCAAAACGTTTTTAAAAACCCAGGTGCATGAATACACACAGCTCGTAATCCTTTGAAAACTTTGATCGACACCAATTCAGGCAACTCTTCTTTTGACGATTGCAAACTTTTGACCGAACTTGCCGTAATTTAGATTCCGACGTGCGCTGCGCTTTATCGCCAGGAATCGCAATTTTCGAATCAGCCGGATTTGTGTCAGCGCACCCCCGATAACCATCGCCGCTAAAGAACTCCTCGGCAGAAAAAAAAAAAAAAGAAGAAGAAGAAGAAAAAAGTGGAGTTTCATGAAGTAATGCAAACACGCGGTCGGAAAGTGAACCCAGCGCTGCCCTTCCTCTCTGTTCGGCTTTCTTCCTGCCTCCTTTCATGCTGCTTTTTGTCCTCTACAAGTCTCCTGCAGTTCTTAAAGGCTGAGGCGTGCACTGTGGGGGCCTGATCACTACCCCAGTCCGCCGCGCGCACACACACACGCATGCACACGCACACACATAAATAGCTTTCCTTTGTGGAGGAGAACTGCTTTAGAAGTGTGTCTGTCAAAAATGAAATTGGTGGCTGCATTACATAGCTTTGAAGCTATCAGAAACTCATTTTTACAATCACCCCACAAGTAGGATAGGGGATCTCTGTGAGGGTACTTTAGACTGGTTGACTTTTGGTCAGTTGATTATTTTCTTATGTAGATTGCAAGCCATATTGGGAATGTGTGTTATATAGCTCATCTTTTTGTATGCTCAAGCATTCACAGTGCCCTAAGCGCAGTGAGACACAGAGTTCCCCCACAATTCATCCTGACTATGTGTTTGTAAAAGAAAGTAGACTACTCTGCAAAAAATATTTAGAAATGAGTCAAATATTCGACTTCAATTTGAGTAGTATTTTTCATTTCAAGTATTCTGCCATGGGGTTTGTTTATGTTTTGTTTCTTTGCTTGGGACAGCGCATGCACATGAGAATGCATGTAAACACACCACTCCGAATTGTAGCCTTGGGTTAATTTCAATCACGTAAGCTTTTACTCTTCAAGTAAAGGAGGCCACACACTAGAGGATTTTTAATCTTTTGAGACTAAAGATCTGTGCAAAGACAACACACACTTAAGGACAGACATGAGGACACACATACACACACATGAGGTGTCCCACCACAGATCATGCCATGAGAGAAAGATTTTATTGAGCCACGCCTCCTCAGACTAAAAATCTTTATACACTTGAAATAAGAATGTTGTTGATGTGTTTTTTTTTAATAGAGGTGTAAAAAAAAAATCATTTCTTGAAATGAGTTATTCAAATCAAGGGCAAATAAACTAGTTTTATGAACTTGCGGAGCCATTTGAGGGAAACTTATGAGGCACCTGTAAATGTGTAAATGCACTACTGGGGCTTATTGGGCTGGGCCGGCCCTGTGCGCAAGTAGCAGTAGTTGTTGGACAATATAAAGGCGAGACACTACAGGTTTCTGGTCGACCAAAATTCACCGCTAGCCCATCCGTCCAAGGGAAATGGATCCTTCCTTTAAATTGGTTTTCTCCGAGGTTTCCTCAATTTTTTTACCATGTGGTTTTTGTTTTTTTGGGGTTTTTCCTCGCCGTAGAGGAAGGTCTAAGGATGGGGGATACTCTAAGCTTGTTACTCCAAGTGATTTACGGGGATTCACGGGACATTACATCTGGTCGAGACATTTCATTCGTCTGTGACATTTCATTTGTGTGTGACTTATTTTTGATCATTCTTGAGTCTGATATTGATTTGTTTTTGTCCATACCGACCTTTGAGATGACTTCTGTTATGAAAATGGGGCGTTACAAAAATAAATTGAATGATTGATTGAGGTGAATAGGGGGGAAATGAAATTGAATTCGAAACCTTTTCTGTATATTACTGACATAAGAAAACAATGTATTGCAAGTTTTCCGTCATTTTGTGTTTTCATATCAAAATCAGGAATTTTATGAGCAAAAATGGCCAAAATTGTCTTCAGCAACGAAACCGAAATAATCGATAGCACACTCCCAGAGTTTTGAAACTACTAGAACTCATAAGGCAAAGTCATTTTGCATTGACTTCAATGTAATTTTTTAGACCAACTTTCTATGGCAGTTGGTCTCTCTGCTCCCATTGCCCTCTGCTCCTCATTGGCCAGAATGGGAGAAAAAAATGATGCATTCAAAAATGACATGGAAATCAATAGAGCAGTCAAAATGATTGCCTGTGGGAGTTCTAGGAAGAATTACCTAAATCTCCTTTTGATTTTATATTTTCTTGAAAAAATGTGAATGTGAATAAGGTACATACAGATACAGGAAAAGTCAGCAGATGAGGAATACAAAACATGTAGCCAGAGTAATGACATACAAATCTGGGAACAGTCAAAATGACTGCCTTGGGAGTTCTAATGTTAAATGTATGACTTTATTTTGTTGATATATTAGCTACAAAGATTTGCTCAAAGGGGATTTTTGGGTTTCTTGTTTAGTATTTGAATAAACTAATTATTTGTGAATAGATGTAAAAATGTACATTTCAGCTGTTTTGGGAGGGTTCAAAATTCAATAAATCAGACTAGGAATTAAATATTGAAAAATCCCTCTGAACAAACCTTCAAAATATTGTTAAGTACAAAACTGGAACGTTTGATGGCTATAGGTGCTACTGAAGTGTAAGAAAAATGCCTTTCAAAGTGGCCTTTGAAGTTACAATTTTCTGTGTAAATCGATGGAGAAATGTTGAACAGTGCAACATTTCTCCATCTTATTGGGAAGATTTGGCAATTTATTTATTTCCAGGTGAAAGTTTATATATTAAACTAGCCCAAAATCGTCTATTGCTATGATAACTACAACCGGAGCACGTGCAACTATGCAGTCTCTGCCACTTCATTACTGCCTCATTGGAATCGTCGTGGCCACAGTGCATTGCCTCTCCTCAGCCTCACCGCTGTTTGGATAATCCTTACCTCTTTCTTTTCACTTCCAACTCCGAGCAAAGTCATTTCTCCCGGAGACCCCCCACCAGGCAGAAACAAACTGTCAAAAGCTCGCCAAACAATGACTCACTCGTACGCACAAATGGGCTGCCTAAGAAAAGACAGGCGCGCACACTCCCGCTGGGGAACATCAAGACGCGGGGAACGGACATAATGGTTTTCAGATAATTATTCATAAAGGTGACTTTTGCTGCGAGTGCGGGCTCGGCGGCGCGCGGGACGGAGTCAGTCACAACAACGCGAGCAGATGACCAGCATTATGGTCCGGGAAGAAGTAGACCTCACCTCACATACAGTTAGTGGCTTTTATGTCTTTAACCTCTTAAGCCCTATAGACCCAATGGTGCTGCGCTTTCAGATACAGCTACTGACGTACCTGTTTTACGCAGCAAAATATTCCAAATAGTGACAGCTGATGTGGAATTATCCATTTCTGTTCTTATTTGCTACACCACAGGGAGGAAAAGGCCTTTTTGCTGGAAAATGGGTGTGTTTTTTTCAGGAGTAAATTAGACAAACCCATTGCAACCTCATTTTATTGTCAAACAACATAATTTATTATGTTCCACCGTCATCCCTAAGCTCTACCAAATGTTTGGACTCCAAGATTAGCCATTTTTGGAGAAAAAAGCCTCGGATTTAAAACGCTAAGATATATTGGGAGTGAACATGTAAAATTGCCCCCTAGAGGTGGAAACTTAGATCTCCTTGGTTGGTGGTGGTCGGAGGGACCGTTGGCGCAGATGTGAGCAGCCTCGCTTCTGTCAGTCTGCCCCAGGGGAAACTGTGGCTCCAAATGTAGCTTACCACCATCAGCCTGGAGTGAATGAGTGAAGCGCTTTGGGTGTGTCAAAAGAAGCGCTATACAAATAAGATTCCCTTCCTTCTGTGCAGGAGCACTATTGAAGCAACCATTTAAAGACTGACTCCTCATGGACTAAACATAGACTATGCCCTAAGAAGCTTCTTGTAATGTATTATTGTATGCATTTTTTCGTATTTTGACAGACCATGTCTGAATTTTTATACATATAAAATATTTTTACATTTTGCAGAAATTGGCTTCAATTTGCGCTGGGTGTGGCCTCCAGATTAATGGACAGCACAAACTCTTTGGAGAAGATCTAAACCACCTGCTCTGGTCCCTACCACATGCACTGTGGTTCCAAAAAAGAGAACATGATCTGAAGAAGGCTCTAACGAAACGCTATATTTTTCAAAAAATATTTTGGATCTATCTATATTATGCCGTATGCTTTTTTTCCGGAAACATTAATCCCGAAAGATCCTCTCATTGCCACTCATTACATATTGCCAATACCAATCACATTTTTATCACATTTATGTTTTTGCAAAGGAAAACAAAATCCTTCCACCATGCATACAATTGACAATATAGGCAATGACTTGAGCATTCTTTCAGCACATTTTAAGCCAACATGCTTCAAACATACAGTACATGTACTATTGACTTCCCATGTGCTTTTTGGCCCTAAATGTTGAAAGTGGAGAAGCATGAAGGAGAGATTGTCCCAACAACATGAGATTGTGGACAGACAGTGAAGAGACACTTGTCCACACTTGCGGCCAACACAGATGCCCACAGCACCACTCCAGCTCATTGTTTCAATCAGATGCAAGAGCGAGAGGGAGAGAGCGAGAGGGAGAGAGAGAGAGCCCTGCTGGGGGTAGCACTCACACAATGACAAACTCGCTCGCAGTGAAGGTTCTCTCTACGCTGATTCATTTGGAGTAATTAAAAAGGCTGCTTATATTTGAAGCAGAAGACACTTTTTCCCCCGTCCACAACCAGACTGAATTACATCGGTTTGGTGATTGTCTTTGGTTCTTCTCATCTTTTACAAGAGCATTGTTTTATTCATTTATTTTCTGTCATTGCACGGCCTAATTTGGTCTAACATTGCTTTTCTTTACAATGTTGTCTATATTATTGTTACGCTCTGGTGCAACTAATTTAACAACCTAATACAAAATAATACATTGTTGATCCAAGGCACCTGGATGCTGCAGAGGTTACATTAACTGAAAATTCTCTGTCACTTACAGAATATTTTTAGCTCTGAAGGAAAATTTTGAAGGCCGTCCGTCATTATGAGGGACTGAAAATCAAGTCCAATTTGAAATACAAAACTGAAATACAAACGTCATGTCAAAAATGAGAGAATACAAATAAAAAGCTCCTATTTTTAACAGTGAAATATGAGCCTTAATATTGATGAGTTTATTGTTACAGATTGTACTTACAAATTGGATGAACTAAATCATATTTAGTTTAGCATAATTTATCCTCCATACGTTTTTCTAACAGTATAATAATAATAACCTATTATAATAGATATTATATATGATACACCAACAATGAGAGATGAATTAATGAAAATAGCCCATGACAGATTTTTTGAGACCCTGTCCTTCAAAATGAAGGAGAGAAATTAACCCTAGCAAAACCACTGCCTGGATGATATAGATACAGTACATGAGTGTATACTTGTTGGGGTCGGGAGGTTGGATGGGTGAAGGGGAATCATTTTTTGTGTATAGTATATGGGTGAATACTGTACTTGGTGGGATTTATGAAACAAACATAACTTTTTTCAGAGAGTCCAATTTTGTCAGAGAGTCCTGTATTTGTGAGTTTTTCTTTGCTCCTGAACAGTTTTCCTGGCAGTTGTTGAAGGTCATGTGAACATTAGATCAGGGACATTTAAGTAGTTTCTGATTCATCATGATTTCAAAAGAGTAAACTCAGTTCTTTGGCAATAAATGGCTTTGCACAACCACTAACCATGAATGGGAAAAAATATATATTCTATGAAAAATGACAAAAGGATTAAAAGGATATGTAAACACATGAGCACAGCTGTACATGTAAACTCTGTGGAATCAGGTAGAGAGGAAGCCAGTGCATTCTTCTCCCACACCAAAAACATTACAGCGTTGTCACGGAGCGCCTCGTCTCTAAAGTTTCCTGTTGCAATCCCCCTTTGGCTGAACAGTTACATAAGTCTCCTCTTCGTTCCTTAAGAATGTTTTTTTCTCACTTTTCACATTTCACATTCTGCTTGAACCCAGTTTTGTTTACGGGCACTGTGCCTGTCTTTCGCCTCGACAACATCGAGTGCATCAGCTGTCCCGTAGGACCACACACCAGCACGGAGGGAATCTGTGTGTGTGGGGGGGGTTCCGCATCACCCCTTCTCTGATGATCTCTCCCTGGAGATGCAGCCATAACTCATCCATTTCCATCTAAGTATTTATCCCATCTCTGATTTCTTACTGTTCCCGTATGGCGGTCCTCACTGCACAAAAAAACAAAATCGATGTAAAAATTGCGCAAGGACCGAGTACATCTGAGTCCGTCTGTTCACCTCGCGATGGCTCCGCCCCTGTTCCCTCGCACTGGTGCAGGCTAGTAATCCCATTAGGATCAATATTCCAGGCGAGTGAGCATCCTTTCGCTGCGGCAATTACAAACCTTTAGAGACGTAAGGGAGAGCATTTCTTCACAGCTTAGGCCATCAATCAACTATTTAGCTGCGGAGAGCCGGAGGATGCAGTGCGCCGAGAGCCGTAAGAGCATGTGCGCGAGCGCTGCTTCCTGAACACCGCGGCACGGGCTGTTGTGTCTGCGTGTAATGGCTGCAGGGATTTTAGGTTGTGTGGATTCTATTACGGCGAGGTGAACAGTCGAAAGAGGGTGTTAATGCATGTAGTAATGGGCAAAACTGTACCTAAGGTGATTCAAATAATTACTCAAGTACAAGTGAAAAAGTCTGGTAAACTATTTGAGAACACATCTGGTTTGAGTGTTGACAGAAAAAGCATTAAATGATGTGAGCATTCTGATATTTCGAGAGAATACAGCAAGAAGTAAGATGAGATGAAGTACAATAAATATTTTACTAAAGAGTACTGTCACTTTAAAATAATATTACTTATTAAAGGTGCATTATGTAACTTTCTAAGTGCTTTCCATCACAGCTGCCTCAATGACGCTCCAGTATGAAGTGTATGAGGGTTTTTGGTAAGTTTCTGGTACGAAATCCTAAAAACAATCGATCCTGGAGCGTCAATCGATCCTGGGCTGTGATGGAAAGTAAAGGTGCCATGCTGCACCCATACATCCACTGAGTCACTAAAAGGTTAATACGCAAGTTTGTTTTGTTCCTCCTCCTCCACACACCCATCACTAAATCCAAGCCCCGGACCTTGGGGGACCAAGCCCACCCTCTGGAAGTCACTCCCCCTTGCTATCAGAAACTCTGACTCATTGATTACCTTCAAAACATTGCTCAAAACTCACCTGTTTCAGCTCGCCTACAATCTGTAACAATAACCTAGCTCCATGTTGTGTTCTGTTTGTCCTGTGTGGTTTGTTTTTGTCTGTTCTGTTGTTGTCAATGATTATTTTCCCCATATTGAACAATCTTGATTTATAATATGTGAAATCAAATAAAAACAAATAAATATGGCCTTACCGGTGACTATACAGAGTTTGTGGCCCAATCCTGTATTGCTACATCACATCACTTCGAAACTGCGTCCTAACGCTAACTTTCTATGACAGTAGCAGAGATGGGCACTTTCCCACCCACACAATAGCTACGCTGGTGCCACACCTCTCACATGGCCAGGCACAACACAAAAACACATGTGCAGAGATCGCACAAGTGTGAAAGTGTTTGAAGAATGACAGTGTTTGTAATGACAGATTGGAACAACAGCTAGCTATCGCGCGTGCACAGGGTTCACTTTATGATAAGCATTATGATGAACTTGACCAATAATTGTTAACTAGAAAAGCATCTCTGACCGACCGGTTGCATTGGAGTAGAAATCGTAAAGAAATGTTCATGTTCCTTCGTGCTCCAATATTTGGGGGAAACTGCCAGGTCATTTTTGTATCACCATCAGCAGTTACCAAGCTGTGTCACAGCCCAATCCTCGTGTTGGCCCTATCCACAATGCTAGTCTGTTAGCCCCCCTGTATTTTTTTTAATCATTTTACTCTGTAAAACAGGTTTAATTCAGGTTCGATTGGCTGTACACTTAGTTTGTTATCCATTTAAGTTCAATGCAGTCGGTAAAGCACGTTTCACAAAGTTTACTTTTAGAGCGAAGCACGTAACAGTTCACATCTGCTGTAATCGCGGAAATTAATTAACTTTGTGTTTTCTATGTTAGTCCCTATTTTACTTTTTAATTACTTGTTTTTCATGAACTTTAAACAGATTAAATGTACTTAAAAAGTTTAAAATAAAGATAAATAGTAAATTAGATGTAGTTTGTCCTTGTATATATGCCGTAGTAACAGTACGAGGACATCTCCCCCTTCCACTCTTGCGATTAAAGCTCACCATGCGATTATCTATATCAGCCTTTTTAAATATTGCGATTCAATTAAAATTGGATTAATTGCCCAGCCCTATTTCTACATACTAAATAATGGATGGTTTGCTTTGGTAAAATCTGTCCCAAAATATGACGATATTCAGAAAAAGCTTGACCCCTCAGCTAAACCGCTAAACAGCTTCATGGACACTCCAAACTCTTTACATTGAAAACCCATTGACTCTGCACACTCAAAAGCACTTCACACATCCATACTTCAGTGACTCTGGTGGCAATATGGGTCAAGCGCCCAAGGACACAAGGATAGGCCTGCTCTGAGGGGGGGGTTAGTGACAACGCGAGAAAACCCCACTGTTAGCATTTCTTTAATTCTTTATGCTTTGTTTGTATATGCACAAAGCTTTCTTTCATAGCCTGTCCACAAATCCTGTACCCTGACCCTGAATACACACGCAAGCTTCTTAATGCTAATGCAGCTAGCTCAAGCATGTCCCTTGTGAATGCGCATTAACATTGCCCACATTGAGATTTCCTATTCGGCTTAGCTCCCATGTTTAGCCAGGGGTTAAAATTTCATGCTGTGGCGTTATCTCCTTCCTCACCAGTAGCCGTTGTTGCACCAAAAAAAAAAAAAAAAACTCCATGCCTTTCGTGCCTCTTTCTCATTGCTATGCCACTTCGCCAAACACTGTATGCTAATTTGCCAATCTTTGAACTTTTCCTTGACAGCTTCGGTACCGCGCGTATGATGGTAATGCTGGTAAAAATTGGTTTCTTCGCCCGTGTAAATAGCGCGGCTCGGGATGCCTCCCCTGGTTGCCGTGTGTGCGGATACGCTTGGCACCTTTTTCCCTTCTAGCTGTAGTCTCTAATGAGGTGGCGTGACTGACAGGGACGGCGAGGGCATATCACTTCTCATCTTGTCAGCGCTGCGGCCACTTGTGCCCCTCAATGTCACAGGGCTCCCTTCTTTGCCTGGGGGGGGAGCCCTTGCTTCCGAATAGTATCTAACCGCTCTGTAGTAGGAAAAAAGTCAAAAATAAATAGTGAACCAAAAGCTGCCCAGATGAGATTGGGCCACATCTGGAGCTAAGGTTACGGAGCAGGCAGCGGTAGGATAATGCTTAACACGGAAGAACAATAGGAAGATGCTTCTTTTTCACCAGAGACTTATATACGTTCTCCGTAGAGGAATTAAATTTATGCCTCAGCGTAAATTTGTTAGAGTGTATAACAGTTTAATCAGCTCTATATTAGGAGGGAATAAAAAGGCTGTCGAGTGTGCTGTGAGTTGGACGCAAGGGCTCCGGTTTCAATTGCATAGAAATGCGCGCTGTGTCTTGCCAACAGAGCAGTGGTTCTCAACTGGTGGGTCGGGACCCAATTAGCGGGTCGGGGAACGATTTTGAGGGGGTCGCGAGCCTTTCCCCGGACACTTTTCCCCCCCATAATAATTCTGAATCAGAATCAGCATCAGAATAGACTTTATTGCCATTGTCAATGAAGGTTTCACAGACTAGGAATTTTCTTCGGTGTACTCATGCAACATGAAACATAAACTTGTAATAATGATAAATAATAAACTATGGAAAAAAATAAAAATAAAGGATATAAGGCATGCATAAAAATAGAATAAGATAAAAAATCTAATAAAATAGTAAGTTAACACAATACGAGACAGCAGCATAAATGGCAAATGGTGAATTGACTGAAGAGATTATTTTAACACTGCAGGTGAATAGGGGAAACAATTAAATTGAGTGATATTAATTTGAAACTTTTGCTGTATATTAATGACATGAATATGAGAAAAGAATGTATCAAAAAACTTAATTTTGTCTTCAGTGAAATGATTATTGTTTAGTTCATTAGTGTGATTTTTTAGTGTGAAGTACAAACGCTGGATACAAGAGGCCATTGAAATCAGGAAACGAGGCCCTCATTCAATCAACAGAGACGAGGGAGCTTTTACCCTCTCGCTTACCTGGGATGCGCTACTTCAGAGCCAACCACACGGCGGCAGGTGTGGCCAACCGGAAAAGTCTACCAGATCTGTCAAGTTGGCCACGCCCCCCAGGCCTGGGAACATCAGCTGATAAAAGACATGTCACACACGTCAGGTGACGCTTCTGAGGAAGATGGGAGTTCTCCCCATTGAAACATGTCATGGTTTAGATAATAACTACTATACCTATTGTCTTACACTAATGAACTATAATGAGAAAAAAATGTATTGCAAGTTTTCTGTCATTTTATGTTTTCATATAAAAATTTGGCATTTTATGTGTAAAAATAAACAAAATTGCCTATATTTTCACTGACGAAATCAAAATAATGGATAAAGTCAGATTAAAATGCATGGTTTTATTTTCAAGATTCAAGATTCAAGATCAAGATCATTTATTTGTCAAACCATAAATGGTTCGAAATTATGTTTCTCTCTCATCCTTGATTGTGGAGCG
>OMNZ01085478.1:18883-30837 GCA_900303255.1 Lesueurigobius sanzi
GAGGAAAAGCACAAACATCTTTTCCATCTACAAACGCACAAAGCGCTTCAACTTGCTCTGTATAAATAGCATAGATGACACAATGTGGGCTTTCAAATGGGACACTGCAGCACATTCAGCCTCTCATTGACCCACTTCTGAGCCTTACCCACACCTTTTTTATGTATTTATGAATTAAAGTCCGTTGTTATTGGTTTTTGTTTTTAGAATAAGCAGACAAATACAGTAAATTGACTTGGCAGGAAGTTGTTAGTGCACAAGCATCTCATTGCTAATTTCAAATCTTGGTGTAGACCGAGATTGAATAGTAAGCCTATAGTCAATGCACTGCACATCTGTCCAACCATAGCCTATAACTGCTAAAGGTTTCTAGGTACCTGCTAACTAGAGTTGTGCACAAAAGTTCTTTTATTTCACTCATGGTTAGTGGTTGTGTGTGATTTATTGTCAAAACACGCTTTTCAGCTAGAAACTAGCCAAATGTCCCTGATCAAAAGTTTACATATTGTGCATCTTGAAGCAAACATTCATTTTTTTCAGAGACTCCAATTTTGTCAGAGAGTCCTGCATTTCAGCTGAAGTGACTTTTTCTTTGCTCCTGAGCAATTTTCGTGGCAGTTGTTGAAGGTCATGCACACTTCAGGGACATTTGGGTAGTTTCTGTTTCATTAGTAAACTTTGGCAACAAATGGCTTCGCACAACCACTAACCATGAGTGAAAAAAAAAGATTTTTGTGTTATTATTCATATTCTTTGAAAAACTCCAAAAGATTAATAGGGTATGTAAACACAGGAGCACACCTGTACCTGGAACACATGGTCAAATCTACAGTATTGCTTCAACAATGGCATCTTTCCAGAAAAGTTCATCCATTTCCCCCTCATTTTTTTTAAAAGCTGCCAGACTTCCGAACTGGACCTTCACTTCACTAGTACATTCTCTCTCAAACCTGTTATTTCAGCTGCTCCCTGACTCCATTTGATTTTGCTTGGCTTTTTCCTCACTCACTTCCCGTTCTACTCTCTCTCTCTCTCTCTCTCTCTCTCTCCCCCTCTCTCTCTCTCTCCCCGACACGTCCCACATGCGGCTCCACTAATCCAACACAAACGCTGGGGTCGCTGCGCCGATCGCCCGCCCCCCTTCCGTCTCCCGAAAAAAAAGGAAAAAAAACCTCCCGGGACGGCGTACGTGGGCTAACAAGGGGACAGCGCGATGAAACAACACAACGCCATGAGGAGGAACACGTCGGGCGGAGGGCAAGTTCCACCCCGAAGTATCAAACTGTGCCCATTTTACATCTTTGCTCACAGACTTGCTCCCATAGGACATCAGTATGCCAAACGCCAACCCGCTGTGTCTGTTTACTCAGCGCTCCCAGAGAAAAGAGGCAATCAAAGTCATCTCACTAAAGGCAAATTACATCCTCTCTGAAGCCGGAAATCTTTATCAGGACTCTTTCTCGAGGAGGGAGCTACCTGGGCTAAAAAGGAACATAGATTGCGCGGCCGTGACGAGACAAAAGGGCCGTAGTGGAGCGCGGTAATTGTGGGAGAGGGGTTTGTTCCGCCAAAACAGAGTCGGAATTGAATATTGCAACTCGATAGCTTTTAAAAGGAGCACATTCCCGCAGTCGGTCGCAAGGTCCCGCCGGCAAATCTGGCTCCCAAGTGACCTCAGATAAACATGGAAAGTAACTTATACGACAATACAAAGTGGATGGTGATTCTAAAATGACTAATCTATGCCGATTTGTCCTGGGTTTGGATTATGTTGAACTAAAATGGCCAACGGAACAAGCATTTTCTGCTTGCGTACTTAAAATAAGATACACACAAACAAGAGACTTTTGAAATGAGATATTGAAAAGACAAAGATATCAGAATTAAGAAAAAGACAAAGAAAAGACAAAGAAAAGGCAACTCAAATTCTCAAGATGAAATCAACCCGTTTAAACACTTTTCCCTCATTAAAGGCGAGACACTGCAGGTGAATAGGGAAAAACTTTATATTGAGTGGTAAACTTTTGCTGCATATTATTGAAATAAGTATGAGAACAAAATGTATAGCAAGTTTCCGGCATTTTATATTTTCATACAAAAATTCGGAACGATTAGGAACGATCTGTAAAATCTGTCAAATTTGGCCTTGTTTTTTGGGATTCAAAGCTCAATAAATTTGTCTAGGAATTGAATATATAAAAAAAACTCTCTCTAAACAAATCTTCAGAATATTGTAAAGTACTGGATTGGAAAGTTTGGAGTCTGTTGGTGCCACTGAAGGGAAGATCTCAATGCAAGCGTTGACTTTGAAGTTTAGCAGAGTCTGCACATGCACAAGATGTTGTCCGCATATTTTCTTCACTAGCTTGTCCCAGAGAGGAAATTATCATGTATGATGTACAGCGTCTTGTTGTGGACTTTACATACTCCTCGTGGATACCAAATATGTCAATATTTATGCATGGACACGCGGGCTAGAAGAGCGAAAGGTGAAGGAAAAAGGAGCCGCTGGAGTCATTTCCTGGTCCGCGACTCAGCAAAACTTCATAAAATAACCATCACAAAGGGGGACTTTGGTCATTTTTCTACTCAGCTACAATGTTTAGGGACCAAACTATGCATAAATGTCAAAATTGTCCACCCCCATGACAAATCTATGGTTTCACCTGACGTGTCTCGCCTTAAGATGCAATAGATCTAGAGAGAGTAGATATTTCTCACATAAGGTAAAGGTTCAACTCGATCGCGTACTGTCCTGTGACCATATACTGTACAGACAGATTGGCAGATAACATGAGTGAAAAAAACTAGTGATAGCTGAAGAAGTGTTAGGAATTTTGGAGAATGATAAGAACCCTTCTGCCAATCTAACACTAGCAATAGGTTTGTTAGTTTGTTGACTTGTTCCTCTACCTAAAAAGTGCTACAGAGACTAGTATTGGTTTTAATGATGTAATCTATTGCCAGTGAAACAGCCAAGTCCCAAGCCTGGACAAATGCCGTGCTAAACCTCTAAATGACAAAACAATAGCAAAGGAGACACATCAAATTGTCGTTGCCAAAATACTCAGACGACAACAGCTACTATACATATTGCATACACACTTGAGTTAGAATAAAACATTTGCAGAGGTTTACTCATCTCCTCACACCTCCCCATTACGATGTCAAGAGAATTGCTTCTGCCAAAACAACAAACAATTTTCCCTTTTTGACAAGCGTCCCACAAGTCATATTTAGCAGAAATAAATGCATAAGAATTCAAATTGAACTCGGCTGAATTGAAAGCATTGTTCGGGGGAGTTTGTGCCGTAAAGCTCTCCGTTGCATGTTAAGTCGCGGCCGCGGGATGGATGCGGACTGACAGTATGGCAGCCTCCCATCACGGAAGCACATCTCTGTCAAACCGCGGGGGACACGCTGATGAGGCCGAGAGCAGCAAAGTGGAAAATGAGGTGGAGAGGGCCAAGAAGGACGCTGTCTGTTAGATAAAGCCGCGGCGTAATGTTCAGGACTAAACGTGCATGACTGGAGTTTCACGGAGTGGCGCAATCTTTAACAGCGGTAACATACGCTGCGCTGTTGACTGTGAATGAAGAGAAAGAAAGGGGTCAGTGATGATGTAAATATTGGTGGAAATATGTGGCCAGTCACCAGAACTAGGGGACAAGTGTATTCTGGGGCATTTTGAAAAAATGCTGTTTTGCTCCGTTCTTCTGCTCCCGACTTAAGTCCATGTTGTCCGTACCGGGGCACATATGGTAAAATATAAGACACTTTCAGAATAGCAAAATTCTTAATCAACTTCTGAGTTCATGAACCTCTTATTCCACATTGGTACATGCATGTTCTATAGCAGTGGTCTCAACTGCTGTGGCATCAGGACCCACCACCAATTGATAATGACAAGCCGTGACCCCACATAATAAATTCATTTGTTATATTAATAATGCAAAATACCATATTATCTGACGAGTTATTCCATTCTGTGTGGAGTTTGCATCTTCCCCCCGTCTGCGTAGGTTTCCTACCACTATCATGTACAAAATAGATCAGGATGTATGAGAGTGAGTTTGTGAGTGCGAGTGTGGGACAACGGATGGAAATGATCCCATGGCTAAAATCCGGAGTGGTGTGTTTACGTGCATGGTTCGCACTGTCCCAACGAAATAAACAAAAAATAAGATTGATATTGACAACATTGATTGATTGAAAACAAAAACAAGATATTACAATAAAAGGCACAACAGATTGGAAAAGGAGTAGGTTGAAGTCAAAAGTTATAGAAACCTAGCCCCATCACACTTCAGTATAATATATGCAATTTTTCCAGTCATGATTTACATATTCACAACATATTGTATTTAACCTATAACAAAATGCTAATACAGTTCATACATGAATATTCAATATGCGGCGGCCCTTGTGTATTTTTAGTAGTTAAACTGTATAGCAAGTCACGGACCACCAGCAGTACTCCCACGGACCACTGGTTGAACACCCCTGTTCTAGCTGAATTAACACATTTTGCCAGAGATGGTATTTTTTTTACTACTGATTTAACATTATTATAACTTGAACAACTGATATATTTTTTTGTCCCCCAGGCTAGACTTGCGACCCACTGAAAACGGTTCTGTGATGATGCTCTTTTGATCCACCAGTTGAGGACCACTGTTCCACAACAAGAACAAATGTTTCGAAAAGCAGGAGCGGGGAGAAAAAATGTTATCGCGCTTATGCCAATTTTCCGCGCATGAAGATAGTTAGTTTTGTGAAATTTGCTCCAAAAATAAATCCCTTTCACATCATTTCAAAGCTGTTTCTGCAGCATGGCAAAACTCTCTTCTAAATATATGTTGTTTTCATTCCCCTCTACCTCTCCATCGCACATCTGTTTGATGGCTGGCAAGTTTGATGCACAGCTGAGCGTATTTGTGTTCAATCTAAAAAAAAAAACAACAACAACATGATAGATGTGTTATTCAGGTAACAGGTCCTTGATCATATTTATTAGTCCTTTTACTTGTATTGTTCTCAGTGTGGAGTTGCACTTGACTATAGCTTCAGTTGTGCTCTTTAAGTTTAGATACCTTGGCAGAATTTTTGATTTTTGGACATTTTTCAGAGGATATGAATAGTAGTTTGTTAATGTGTAAACTTTTGATCAAGGACATTTGGCTAGTTTCTGTTTGAACAGCTTTTTTGACAATAAATGGCTTCACACAACCACTAACCATGAGTGAAAAAAGATCTTTGTGTTGTCATTCATATTCTCTGAAAAAAGACCCCAAAAACAATCAATCATTCTGCCTGGGTATGTAAACTTATGAGCACAACTGCATGACAACAATGCATTCACTGAAGATGAAAAATAACTTTACAAGGTGGCCTAAAAAACATTAAAACAAATAAAAAAAATCTATGCTGTTGATGTTTCTCTGCAAAAACTGTGTAGGTGAGTGGCACAGTGTAATAAGAAAAAATGACCTATTGATTGGCCGGAGAGACATGTCAAAGCTTAGCACAGGAAGGGGGCGGCAGCATTCACAGCGATGAAATAAAAAACTGTCCCTTTGCTTCGGCCGACTTGTATTTCCTTCACCTTTCCGTCTTGTGCCGGGGCTTATCGTCTCGCCAGCAACCCATCTTTGTGACTGTAAATATGTCCGGGGCAGGTGTTAGATAAAGGGGATTACTGTATGGTGATTATCGCGTGTGGTTAAGGTGACTGCGCCCGAGGGCAAGCGTCCATCATAGGCACGTTAGGCAGAGCAGGAAGTGGGATTAACCCGATTGGCGAGCCAGTTAAAGTTAACTGCGTCTGCGGCCGTCCAGGGAGTCGAAAGATACAGGGGAAGCAATCGAATGCGACTTATTATGGGGTAAAAACTACAGGCATTTCGTGATACTTCAAAACACATCTTGTTCGCCGTCTTCTTCCTGTTTGTTAGAAAATGCCACGTTGATCTAGAGTGGCTTGTTCAAAGTTTTGCAATTGTTTTTTTTTACCATATGTCCTTCTTGTTGCAAGTCTGTGAGTTTGTGATCACCTGCCGTTTGGATTGGAGAGTGAATCATCCCGGTGTTTTTAGCACGTTTAACCCACGAAGTTTGCACCTGAGATTTCACAGCGAAATTTGCAGCAGAGAAATCGGACTTGATAGCCAATATTTTGTTAGTATGATGTTAAAACTGTGTTGTTGCTTTTTTCATCTTTATAAGAAAAAATGAAGCAGGGCAGAATATATTTATATATATATATATATATATTCCCAATGAAAATGTATCGTCAAATAATCTATTTCACATACAGGTTGACAAGGGCATGCAATATCACGAAGACGATATTATTGCGATATTTAGATAAACCGATCCATTCAATTCAGACACATTTTTCAGAAAATTGTGTCAAAAGAAGACTCCAAAAACACTAAATCAGAACCAAACCAAGGCCAACAAATTCACTAAATTAGGAAAGTTATAACTAAAACTGTGACTTAAGTGAATTTGCGATATTTTGAGGCTTCTAATATTGCAATACGATAATTTTTGCGATATATTGTGCAGCCCCAGAGACACACATAGTCTGTTGTAAGGCCATGACCCTGCAGCTACAGTATGTGAGAACCCTGTGCAGATGAAAGAGCGTCTTTTGACCTCGTAACACACGCCGGAACACAATCGAGGACCACATTGTGTCCGTGCAGTGTGTGGCCACATCTTGTTAGCGCCAGAATAAGAGATCAGAGGAGCGTGTGGCGGCCGCGGACACGCCCAGACGTTTAAATGCCACACAGGTCATTGATTGGTCGACCAAGGCGCACTTCACAGCGCATCAATGAGCCCCCGCCATCAAAGGGCCTCAAAGGAGCAGAGCGGAGCAGGTACGGGGCATGTGAGCGCGGACACATGGAAGTGTCCGATGGCTTGTGTTGGAAAAAAGAAAAAAAAAACATTACACATTCATTACCGTGTAATTGTTTTTGTTTTAGTGAAAAATGTGTAAATCTAAAACTAATGGAAAACCTCAGGGACTATGCATAATATCATGACGTATGGATATTATGTCACCTAATATTGCAATAACAATAAGTTGGTGATATATCTTGAGGTCCCCTAAACTAGAGATGCACCAATCCATTAACACACTGCAAATATGTTTTATCAGTAATTCTGTGACAGTATTTCTCAAACTAAAATACAAACACAGACCTTCAACAGTGGACAATAGTACTAGTAATATCAGTTCTTGAAAAAGGCTTGGAACGCGTGGAAGAAACCAGCAACATGTTTTAAAAGATTTTAATATGTATTACCCCAGTACAATAAAGGTGTTTTAGAAAATGGAAATAGAGAATTATAATTTGGAAGGAGTGCCTTGGTTCTTAATTTTTCTCTTAAGTTTCAGTTCCCCAAACGCCAAAGAGCACCTTCCCCAAAAAAACGACTTTTGTGATAATGACTTCCTGAGCACTTTTCTCTCAGTGGACAATATTATTTTACTTTGTGACTCAGTCGTAGCTTCAGTCTCTGCCTTGATTAGTTGAAGCTAGCTTTAGCATTCTGTAGCTAACTGCAGTATTTTGCGCGGCAATCAAAAGTAATATTATGGAGAGACTCAATGACTGAATTCTACAGGTTCAAAGCTTTAAAGTGACATACTGTACAGCATGTCCATATTCATGATGAACAGTATTGGTTCAGTATCTGCTCAGTATTTGCTACCTGATATTGTTTGTGTAGGTTCTCAATCGTACAGGTATAGACAAAGGCTTTCTATTTCATCATCTGTACTTTGTGCTTGAAGAAACTGAATGATTCGCTCCTTATCCCAGGAGCTGTGTCAACAGACTGAGGACGGAGTCGACCAGGTGGGCCTAACTATCAACTAGTGGGAGGAGCTACCTGTATTGGTCCACCCATCTCTGAACCAATTAATCTCAAGACTACCTTTAAACCTTTTAAACCTAACAACACAAGGGAAAAGTAGCCTTTTAGATCAGATGGAGCCAGTTGAGAGTAGATTTTAAGTTAAATGGAAAAACAAAGGGGTGGACCAACACAGGTAGCTCCTCCCACTAGTTGATAATTAGGCCCAACTGGTCGACTCCATCCTCAGTCTGTTGACAAAGCTCCTGGGATAAGGAGCAAATCGTTCAGTTTCTTCAAGCAGAAAGTACAGATGATGAAACAGAAAGCCTGTTATTGTATTTTCTCTGGTATCGGCTCCGATACGCGATACCAGCATCAGTATCGGATCGATGTATACCCTAAACTAGGCACATGTTGAACGCATGTTGGACTAGCTAGTTATTTCCAGATAGTTGAACACTGATACTGTACGTGCTGCACTTAAAAAAGGTCCACTTGGTGCGCCTCGGCATCTCGGAGCAGCTGAGAGCCCGCAGGAGAAGCATGTCGAGCGAACAGATTTATTTGCACACAGCGTCGAATCACGCGCATCCTGCCTGCATCCGCCGTCTGCCTTATGTTTCTTACATATCACTTCCTCCTCTTTATCTACGGGCACTTTTCCTGTTTCGCGCCTAGTTCCCTCCCATATCCTCAGTGGGGCAAGAAAACCATGTGTTGACCAATTTATGCAGAGAGAGGCAGCGTCCCGTATCCAGGGCCCCATTGTAGACAATCAAGGCTACCCGATGAGACCCTAGGGGAGACGGACAGAGGGAAGGATGCACGCGGGAAAGGTGGGATGCAGGCGGCGCAAAAACAATGAAAATCACAAGATAAACGAGGCTCTATTTCAGTGGCAGGATTTATGTACTGTCAACATTACCCTCGCTATTAGGGGGAATCCAATTACTCCGCGCCTCTTCCTTCTCCCGCTAGGAGGGAGGGAAGAAGGGAGCGCGGGAAGAGTGAAGGATGGAGAGAAAATGGATACTAAGGGAGCCAGACAGGGGGCCAAGCAGACAATCACACTTCAACGTGATTTATCCAATTTCCAACACGTATTTAGATGTTAAGGAGACGAGCGTCAGGGCTGAATGGACTGGGTAAGCGAGTGAATGGGACAGGAAGGAACGTCGTGCGCCAGCGTAAAAAGGAGCGCGTTCACGGAAAATGACTAAAAAGCTGTCAAAAGGAGAGACAGAGAGTTATGGAAAGCGGAGAAAGGGTGAGAGATTCAGCAAAGACACAGTCTAGGTTTAATCACGTGCACCTTCGCTTTTAAACTGCTGATAAATTATACATGAGCGGAGAAAGACAATAATTATGAGCTGGTTTAGTGTTGGGGTGGGGACAGACAGTAGTGCAAGCCAAGAAAATAAACCCAAAATCTCCAGAGAGAGAGAGAGAGAGAAGGAGAAAGAGAGACAGAGCAAAAGGTCCAGGGAGTAGAGGAATCAAAACGCATTACGATGATATTACCCAGGCTACACTTAGGTCTTATAGCAAAGCATTCAGACACACAGCGATCCGGGAGAAGCGATAAAAAAAGAAAGTGCTCCCGTACACACAAGACTGGATTTCCTCTCTGTGCTGTGCCCGCAGGTGATAGCCTCAGCAGCTTTGGCCCCTCAGATTCCTGACTTTGTTTTGGTGACCTAGCCCGGAGCACGAACACACAGGAACACACGGCAAGCAAACAGGACGGGCCGCATTTATAGCTCTGTCGATATAGCCCTGGATCCTCCGCTGAACCTTTCCCTTAAGGCCGGCACAGAGCAGCAAGCCAAAAAAGAATACAAGCAACCATAATTATGCGGTGTGGATTAAAGTGTACAGTGTGTGCTGATTTATGTACAGGGGATGACGGGGCAATATCAGACACAACCGCTTAGTAGAGTGTGAACATAAAAGGGGACCTCTTTGTTTTTTGTTCATAATGTTCTGCTGTTAAAACTTGTTTTAAAAAATATCTCTAAAAAAACTCTATATTCAGGCTGTACCTTATATAATGGGGAGTGTATGGATTATACTAAATATTTAAAGGTACACAGCGTCATATAGGTATGTTGCCGGCAATGCAAAACATGCTCCTAATGACCGGCTAGAGGGGTGCCCAAAGTTTTTTCCATGTAGAGCCAAACGCAATACTGTCACATGTAAAGACCAAATTTAAACAGATGTATATTTTAATATCCTTTATTTACTATACTTTTGAGTAGGACATGCTGGTTTGGTGGTCTTAGGTACTATTGACAATCTATACAGTCACAAATGAATCAAACTAAGTAAACACTCCTTACAAATCTAAGCACCATCTCGGGGGCCAAATGAAACCGCTTGAAAGGCCAAATTTGGCCCACTTTGGACACCCATGAGCTAGACACAGAAAATGTTTTCGCTGTGGGTAATCAAAAAATGGATTTGTATGAGGACCAAACCTATTTAAATGTCATATTTGGTCAAAATCGTGAGCCGCTCACAGCAAAACACACACTTACAGTGCACAATATACATTAACCTTAAACAGGAAAGATGCATTATGCCAGGCAGAGGTTACATTAACTGAAAATTCTCTGTCAATGACAGAATATTTTGAGTTCTGACAGAAAATTTGGAAGGCTGTCCCTCATTTTGAAGGATTGAAAATCAAACCATCGTCATCGACTTTTACATACTGTACAAGTTATGACACAATGTAGTTTCCAAATTCATGTTCCATGATTCTGCTCACAAATTAAATTTAGATTTGCATCTATTTATCCTGTAATCTGTGTTTACTTACATACAATACATAGTACTAGGTATATAATGAGAGATCAATTAGTGAAGGATACAAATAGCTCATGACAGATTTGTTAGAACCCTGTCCTTCAAAATGACCAATATGCCAGGTAATAGCACAAGTGCTAATCTCCACCTGTCATCCCTGGACAGGCTGAGGGGGCTGCACATTTGTTTGGGAAATACCCATAACAAGGAATATTTAAAACAAAATCAAACATGGCCCAAATTGATAAAATCAACACATCACTGACCATTACAGACTGCAAAAAAACATGTCAAAGTTTGTACCAGTGATCAGCTCAGTTGGTAACATGTGCCATTGGTGAATGGCCACACGAGAGGAGGCCGAGTTTCCAAAAGTTGTTCTGAGTTTGGGAATCCTGCACTCGCCCCGAAGAGTCGACCGAGAGGTTCGAAATATGAATACTTCCACAATAAAAGAAACAGTATCTGTTATGAAATAAATGCTTGTATTTTATTATATTCATTGGGTGAAATGTTACCTATGTGATTTTTCAATTTCAAATCTTTAAAATGTACACTTTTTGTTGCTTTGCTCATCTTTGTTTAAGCAGTAGAAAATACATGAGTGAGTGATGTAACTATCAGTATATAATAAAAATAAATTATTAAAAGAGGTCTGAAAACTTTCTGATCCCGCTGTAGATTCCATTAAAGAACATCATAAAAAGATGATAAATATTAATTTCTTCAATTGCAATTTAATTTGAGGCTAAATGTGAATATATGTAATTGCAGTGCAATATACTGTATATAGTAATGATAATATATATGCAAACCTTTGGCCTTTCAGCAATTTTTAATTATAGCTTTTCTGCGACTAGGCAGAGAGAGACGAGAGAGGCAGGGTACATACACGGGGCCTGTGTGACTGAGGTAACTATTCTCCTTTCAATTTGAACTTGAACTTGACTGAATACAAAATAAACATTTTTGTGACAGATACAGGAACTGGGTAAAATCAACTTTGGGGGATGAAATATATTTTGTTGGGATGTTTGTATATTGCAAGATGGTTTCATTTCAAAATGTAGCCGCAAAAAAAAAAAGAAAAAAAAAAGGCAAACTTCGTCTATCAACTCCTCGATCTCCCCTGGCACAACTCCAGATCTGCGCCCGGAACCTGCCTTTTGGGGGGAAATCGGTTCAGATGAGCTCCGATAGCGCGACATGACGCCGTTGTGTTTTTCAGGACGCAGATTACGAGAGAAAGAGCATCTGTCTGTCTGGGC
>OMNZ01085478.1:30857-52979 GCA_900303255.1 Lesueurigobius sanzi
GTCTGTCTGGGCCTATATCCTCCGCTGAACCTGTCCTTTGTATCAGCCACCTTTATCAGCCGTCTGCATCATCTCTTCCTCAGCCTCCTGATCATCATTATAAATCTCTATTAAACCCCCCCCCACCACCCCTCCGCGCGCCCGCCTCCTGGATAGATGGGTGGTGTCAGCGCACATCTGGCTCTCCCTGCCTCGCGAAAGACAACACTCGCAATCTATAAAACGTGTGGGAGAGGGAGGGGGAGGGGGAGGGGGAGGGGGGGTGAGAGAAATACAAATTGACAATGTAACAAAAACAAAGGGATGACAGAAAATCAAACAGCTCTGAAACGGCGTCTCCCTCTTTCTTTCTTTCTTTCTTTCTTTCTTCCTTTGGTTTGTTCGTTTGTTCTCTCCCTCTCCTCCTGACTGTGTGTGTGTGTGTCTTTATCTTGTTTTGCAGGGCGCGCTCCAAATCCGTACGGGGGCAGCCGGCGATCGCAGCGACTGCAGTTTTGCCCTTAAGCGCAGCCACTTAACCCGGGCTAACTCACTCACTCAATACACTCAATACCCAGTTGGGCAAAAGTGGAAAGAAAAAAAAAAAGAAAAGGAAAAAAGGGTAAAAAGGCGAGCACTGCTTAGCATAAAACGCTATAAAAAGACAGAGGAAGAGAGCGGGAGACGGGCTGCGGTGTGCGTGGTCACACGGGCAGCAGCCTGGGGATGGATTTGCGCGTCCTCGGCTTGGGGGCAGTGACACGCTGGATGGCACCATAAGCTCCGATCCCATGCGCGCGAAGCGAAAGGTCAGCGTCTTTGCCACGCCACCGCTCCGCCCGAGAAACCCGGATTGATTGATCTGACTCCTCGCTATACCACGAGACGGATAGACAGACGGAGAGAGATAAGCGAGCGGAAGGGCATGCGGAGGGGGGGAGACAGGGAGAGAGAGAGAGAGAGGGAGAGGGGGGAGATTCTGTTGTAATTTGGCACACATCGCTCGGAGAGGAGGGAAGAGTGGCAGCTCCGAAATAGTCGAATATTGGCATTTGAAAACACTTCAAAGTGTTGTGTGATCTGGTGTGATGTGGAGGATTTCTGTCAATAAGGAGGAGGCAGAGAGAGGCACAGGAGCTGGGAAAAAAAACAAAAAAAACAAGGGGATATGTCACTTCGCTATGGACTGGGAGACTGGAACTGCTTTGTGACGAGTAGATGATGCAAGGCAGGCTTAATTCCTTTATTTTTCGTGGAATCTTTGCCCCATCGTCTATTTGACAGGGCAGTTAAGGAGAAAAGGGGGTGACAAGAGGGGAAAAACACATTCTGCAAAATGTCGGAGCCAAGGCTTAGGTTGGAACAGCCTAATCTACCTTAATCAGGAGACTTTCGGCTCCACACATAATTGAAACAATTTTGAGAGGGTTAGGGTTGGGAGATTTGGCTTCTCTTTTCTTAATTATTTTGTACAGAACTATCTTGTCTAAAATGTCATCAAAACAGTTTCATACTAATAAGCCAACGAAGGTTTTAAACTGTGAAATAGTTGCGTTATTGTCACATAAAAGCAGATGTTCCACGGTTCTTCTCTCTACAAACTTCATATGGTAAGGTAAGTCTATGTTATCAGGGGTAAAGTCCATTACTTGAGCACCAACTATGGACTGACAGGGCTGGGTGACACAATGGCTTACAACAATGTTTTAATTTGATCAAATCCCTGAAAAACAAACTTTAAAAGTGCACGTCGAACCATGCAAAACCATGCAGCAGATAAACAGGGATTCCAGAGACCGATTTGACTTCAGAGATTGCCGCTCTTTTATCCAATCTGGTCCTGTCTGTTTGCGATCTAAAAGAGCAACACCTGAAATGTGAATTACATGCCAACAGTTCTGTCAGTCCCTATTATCATCAGTGGCACAGCACACATGCGCACCTTGGTGTGAAGCTGGCATGGCACCGGCATGTGAGCCAAGGTGTTATTGGATCACTCTATTCTGGTCGAGCGCTTGAAGAGGGGGGGGGGGGGTTCGGTGAGAGCAGATGGTGTTTACCTAGAAGCAGGTCGGGCTGGATCACCTTGGCACCCCCCCGGCCGACCGTACCATTTCAGAAAGGCTGCCTATAGCAAAATATCGGACTTTTACATACACGTGGGTGCGTTTTTAGACATTTCTTTCTTTTATTGGATTTTAGGGGTAAGCACATTGCAGTTGATGTTGAAGTTTGCCGGCTATTTTGTAAGGGATGGGATGGGCAGATCGGTACCAAAGCATCCCTATTTTGTTACCAAATGGGTACTTGATGTATAAAAGAAAAGGTAGCAATTCGAGTCACAAATCAGATGACTTATGGGGTCATTTATCAAGCATTTGCTCATGTGCAAAACAAGTATAGTACGTGCAAAAGTGGCGCAGCAGCCCAGGCATTTGTGCATTTTTACTCATGTACCAGTCTCTCATTTACTGTACATATCAGATTTGAGGACATGAAACTATAATACACATACTTTCAAATGTTAAATTGATTGCAACACGGCCGCAAAACAGCATATTTTATTTTTCAACTTGCACTCGCTATTTTGCACTAGAGTATAGGGCTGACTTGTTTAGCCTTAAAGTATTGATTTTATACTCTGGATATGTAATTAATTCAAAATAGACATAGTTAAATAATCAGTTACAATAATATAATTTTTATTTACTTATTAATACTATACAACATATATATTTTTAGAAAAGTATATTGATTGAAACTCATTCACACATATGAAATGACCAGTATGGCATCGCTCATCACTAATATCCATATATAGACTTTTTTTTTTTTTTATCAATTTACATTATGCATTATACAATTGCTGTATATTACTGACATAAATATGAGGGAAAAAAGTATTGTAGGTTTTCTGTCATACTACTGTATATTATCATAAAAAAATATTTTATATTATATTTTATGTCTAAAAAGGGAAGCAAAATTTTCTTCATATATTAGTTTCAAGCTTTGTTCAGACGGGATTTTGGATATCATGGATAGTTTTTAAACTTCTTATTTGTGAATAAATCTGTAAAATGTCAGACTTTGCCTCGTTTTGGGGGGTTCAAAAGTCAATAAATCAAGCTAGGAGTAAAATATTGAAAAACCCCACTGAGCAAACCTAGAAGTATTGTTACATACCAGACTGGAAAGTGTAGGAGCTACTAAAGTGGAGATGCTGTCGCCACAATGTGAGAAAAATCAATTTTGAGAAAATCATTCAGCGGAGTTGTATGGAGAAACAATGAATCAGTGCAATAATCCCTTCCAGTTTCCACCCTATTTAAGGCCGGAGGTTTACCACCCTCCACTCCGTGCCCCGCCCTCACCCTCTCTCAATGCATCCTCTTTCAGCTGACAGGGGGACGCAGGCCCGGGAGCCAACCCTCATCCAAGCCTCAAAACTGCATTTCATTTGTGTCTCCTTTAACGTGTTTCAATAAAGTCTTGCATCCCATATCTGAGGTCGTGGTCCTTGCTAGTCAATCACACTCCTTATGGTAAATATTAGGTCATGTATTCATTGCCATGTGAAAAAACATATATAAAGAGAGCAAACTGACCCAAAATCTGATGATTGATTTGTTTTTGCTTTGCAGTGTTTCCCCTTAAACAAGATAACATGCACCACTTTTACGAAGGACCCAAAACAATTCAATTGGAAATACATAATGTGAGTCCAAAATGTGGACAAAGAAACTTCCGCACCCCACCCGCTGCTCCTTCCATCTGAGCGAGCAGCGATAACTCCCCGCACCTCTGCCGGGGAAGGTACAGAGATTAAAAGCAGGGTGGAATGGGGCCAGTTGTGAGTTTTTTTTTTTTTTTTCTTGCTGTGTAGTTATGTAGGTCACTGTTTCCCCGCGACACGGGAGCGGGGAATTTGTAAATCTGACATAATAAGGCATTTGGCCCGCGGTGACGCCCCTGAAGATGCTCCGTCTTTGCCTCGCTCGTTGGCCCTGCACAACGAGCCGTGCACTACCTGCTGCTGATGGAGAAGGAGGGGAGGGAGCACGGAGGGAATAGGACAAAAGTACTTTCCTAGTTTCCTACATGAAGAAAATCAAGAAGAAAAATTGTGGAAAAAAACATACCATGTATCTATGAGTTTGCTAGCTGTCACTTTGAGGAGAAGGAGAAGGAGGAGGGGAAGAAGAAGATGGAAGAGGAGGAGGAGGGGAAGAAGAAGGATAAGGAGGAGGAAGGAGAAGGAAAAGAAGGAAGATGAGGAGTAAGGAGGAGAAGAAGGAGGGAGGATGAGGGACACGGAGAAGGAGGGAGAAAGAAGGAGAAAGGGAGGAGCTTGCGATGGAGAACCATGGAGGAAGGAGAAAGGGAGGAGCTTGCGATGGAGAACCATGGAGAAAGTTGAAAGAGTTTGAAGCAAGAAGAAGAAGAAGAAGAAGAAGAAGAAGAAGAAGGAAGAGGAGGAGGGGTAGAAGAAGGATAAGGAGGAGGAAGGAGAAGGAAAAGAAGGAAGATGAGGAGTAAAGAGGAGAAGAAGGAGAGAGGATGAGGGACACGGAGAAGGAGGGAGAAAGAAGGAGAAAGGGAGGAGCTTGCGATGGAGAACCATGGAGAAAGTTGAAAGAGTTTGAAACAGAAGAAGAAGATGAAGAAGGAGGTGGAGGAGAATGAGAAGAAGAAGGAGGGAGAATGAGAAGAAGGAGGAGGAAGAAGAAGAAGGGTAAGCGAAAGAAGGATAAGGAGAAGAAGAAAAAGATGAAGGGGGAGGAGGAGAACAAGATTAAGAAGGGAGAAGAATGAGAAGAAGGAGATGGAAGAAGAAGAATAAGGAGAAGAACAAAGAGGAGGAAGAAGAAGGAGAAGAAGGAGGAAGGAGAAGAGGATGAGGAGGAAGAAGGAGGAGGAAGGAGAAGAAGGATAAGGAGGGAGAAGGAGGAGGGAGAAGTTTAGTTACATAGCACCAACGAACCTTCCGACCACCACCATCCACTCACCCAGACATCATTCCCCTTGGCCTATTGTACATGTTTTTCGTGGTAGGAGAAACCGGAAGAAACTACACATAAAGGCCCCGCCCGGCCCGGGAATCGTACCCGGGACCTTCTTGCTGTGAAGCGCAAGCACTAACCGCTGCTACCATGCCGAGTTTAAAAAGACAAATACAGTAGATTCACCACACCCCTGACAATTCGATTCTGAAATCTCAGTGGAGCGTAGATACCTGGTCACATGAAAGGAACAACGATAACAGCAGACAGATACAATTGCTACGAAGTGATGAATCATGTTTCTTTTGTCTTTTTTTGCATTTTGGGCTTAAAATTATCTTTTAAATGAGTATTCTATATTATAGTATCAATAATGAACGCATTTGGAGGATGCTTGTTTCACACTCCATGAACAAGCGTTGGATGAATCAGCTGATGAATCAGTTTATACCAGGCAACCCGGATAAATAAGGATATATTAATACACACGTGCAACTAAGTCATGGCAATTTGAGCACTGAAACAATGGGGGAAATGGTTTTCGGAGAGCTGCATTTTCACATTTCCTGGACAAGTCGAAAGAAGAAATTGGATTACTCAACAATGTGTGAATGGAACTAAATAGTCCTCCAGGTATGACATGCGAACATCATCAGAATGACCGGGAAAAAAGTTTATTTAGCACAATGCGGGACTTTCAAATTGGAATATAATCCTCCGTGCACACAGCGAGTCAAGGATGAAAGCTCAAAATGAAAAAGCAGCCAAATTTCAAAAAATCCCCCCCGAAAAAATAATGTGGTATTTCATGCTCGCTTTCTTCTCAAGCCTTTTCCTTTCATGTAACGAGCAATGGGACATCAGCGACACAATTCCCCGTCTCGTTAATAATTCACCTGTGGCTTTGGCCCGCTCGTGCAGACACACGAGAAATAAAGCTTGGGAAAAGAAGCAAGAAAAATGTCCCTGGAAACAGTGACGGCGCGTCTCTGGGAGCGCTGTATGATGCGGCTCCTCGTGCGCCGTCTGACAGTGGCCTCCGAGGAGCGGCGCAGCTAAAATAAGGCAGTCTCTGGAAAGAGGAGGTGCGTTCCCCTGGAGTGGGCCGCAGAAGAGCACTAAAAGCTAAGTGGATACGGTGGGGGGTGGGGTGGGGGGGGGGGAGAAAGCCCCTCCAGATCTGAAGCACAGAGGATGGAGGAGGTGAAGGAGGGCGAGGGAGCAGAGCGCCGAGGAAGCAACGGGGAGAGAGGGACTACAAGAGAGGCTAAGGATGTCACTCAGGATCTGAGAGGAGCAGTGTTGGGAAAGCACATTTTAACTATAAAATATGCGTGAAAGGCAAGATTCTGCAGGCAAAGTTTTGGGCCAGTTTGAGCTCAAAGAAATGGTGTGATCTCTTATCATTTTTGAATTAACTTTTCCCCATAGAGTTATACGGGAACATGCAATTCCAAAAGCTGTTTTCTCCAAATGTATTTTTCTCACTCTGGGGATTCTTTTTTCTTTTTGTAACTCGCGCTGGCGCTTCAGGATCAATTGTTTTAGGGCTTCTGGAAAGTTTCTGGTACAAACCCCGAAAAACAGTTGATCCTGCATCATGATAAATACAACAAATATGCACTAATATATATTTTACATAATCCACCTTTAACCTGCATACAAACAGGTTCTTTCCATAAATTGATTGATTGGTATTGATTGATTTTTTGAAAGACAAAGCTCTTGATTTACCGCTCAATCTACGTTCCAACTCTCCCTGGGTCATGACCGAAAGGACAAGATCGCAAATACAAGCGGCCGAAACGGGTTTGGTGAGGAGCTCAGTCACATGGAAGGATCTTGGAACAGAGCCGCTGCTCCTTCACGTCGAAAGGAGCCAGCTGAGGTGGCTCGGGCATCTGTTTCGGATGCCTCCCGGTCGCCTCCGTCGAGAGGTGTTCCGGGCATGTCCCCCTGGGAGGAGGCCCCCAGAGAAGACCCAGGACAAGCTGGAAAGACGGTGTCTTTAAGCTGACTTTGGAACACCTCAGGATCCTCCAAGAAGAGCTGGAGGAGGTGTGTGTGGATCGGGAAGTCTGGGCATCTCCGCTCAGACTGTTGCCTCAGATGCTTTATTTTGGGGTACAATTGGGAGGTTGGGCCCTTGATGTTTTGACTATGAAGAAAATCGGCCCTCCGTGGAGCAAACTTGCCTACCCCTGATGTACAGCATTAACAACATCTTGTACAATACATTCATAAATACAATGCATGTAGATCATGTACTGTAAATCAAACCTGAAAAGGAGTGGAGGAAGAAGTGAAACTTGTAAACTCCCGCCCCTACCAGTGCTGCTTTAATATGCGATTTGTACATCTCAGATCGCGCCGTGCATTATGGGTAAGGTGATTTTTTTGGCTACCAAACATCATTCAAATATGGCTGAAAGCAATGAGGAGAGCTACGATTTTGGGCATTTCAACCGCTGGAAAGTTGATGATTTAAAGTGTTTTTGGAGTGGCCGTGGCCTAGGACTGTTTACGACAACACACCGGATTATACGGGATATTAAGGACCAAGAGCACATCCCGTAGGACCATAGTGAAAGCCCCTGAGCCTCTGTGTGTTCCCTTTTACAACTATTCACAAAATAAATGTGTGCAAGAAACTAACAATTTTGGTCCATCTTTGGATCTTTCTATTCTGTCGGGAAACTATGAACAATAAAGGGAGGTTTGTTTTTGGGTGGGCTC
Source organism: Lesueurigobius sanzi (assembly GCA_900303255.1). Taxonomy (NCBI): domain Eukaryota; kingdom Metazoa; phylum Chordata; class Actinopteri; order Gobiiformes; family Gobiidae; genus Lesueurigobius; species Lesueurigobius sanzi. The sequence continues at coordinate 38,576 of OMNZ01085478.1, forward strand.
AGAGTAGCCTTCAATGGTGAATTTATTTTGCCAAAAGTAAGTTTATAAATTCCATTGGAGCTGTTGGCACGAAGTGCACCGGTCATTCTACAAGTCATTTAAGGCTTAAAACCTTTGAACCAACGCCTGTAAGCCTTACGCTCCACGGTTAGCTACCTGTTCTGGTGGTTTGTTTGGTCGTGGGATTTTTTTTACCTGCTTAAACCATGCACGCGCAGATGCAATGTGCAAATCGCCTATAATACGATGGGAGCTATTAATGCAGCAGGGAACAACAGCACGGAGAAAACCCCAATAATCCCAGCCAATCCCAAGTGCAGCAGGCCGCCAGTGCAACAACACACCAGCTCGGCCCTAAAGCTCCAGACCTCTCCACCATCGGTGAGCGGCCTCCACGATCAGTACCACAGAATACTTATATACATAATTATTACAATATCAAAAGTTTAGTTTGTTATTTTAAGGTTTTACAGAATTCAATTCATGTAGTTGCTAAAAACAAAGGAACACTGCATACTATATACTACTAAGTTTCAAATGAATAACTCAATTTCTCACCATATCTGATTTTTCCCATGTCTCGCATTGAGACAAACAAATGTGTTAGAGGCCTCAGCAGCCCGAAAAGAATATTCTGTTACAAATTAAACGTAAAATATCTGAATAAAAAATAAATAAATACAATAAAAGAATGATATTTCGATATTTCCAGCGTATCAGGTAAAATAACAATGGCCATACAAATGATATAAAATGCAATGTTCGGCTTGGATAGAGTGAGCAGGACAAAAGTAGACATACACAGAGTACATGCCAATCAATCAACATGAAGATGGACATATGGCATTACTTTTGACAAGCAGAATACCATGATAACGGGGGAAAAAAAACCTTTTATACTGTTCAGACATCACTCAAAAGTTTAAAAATAATGGTGGTATTTCTTAACTTACAAATTAAGACATTGCATTAACAAGTTTGACTTTTGGAGGAAAATGAAATGTGTCAGAGAACTCATAGCTGATCCAGGGCCGTGTGTTGGCAGACGTTAATTTCCTTTGAATAATTGAAAATAGACATGCCTTGACAGCGCAGAGAATGAGGAAAAGCTCGCCGCAATTTGGTGTAAATGTACTGGCTGTGATAAAATGTGACCACTGTTTGCCGCCGCGTTTATGGATGTTTTTTTTGTAAATCGATTGATGCGCCCCCCCCCCCAAAAAAAAGTGTTTGTCAAAATATCTTTATCCAAATGACACAACAACAAATGCCCAAATAAATACGTAACGTGACTATTTGACAAAAAGTGATATGACAGAAGAAGAAAGGCTGATGCTTTGGAGGGATTCATTCACATGGACAATGTTGAACTGTTTTCATTATTTCAATACAGAGACATTAAAAGATGCGAGATGTGATCAGCAAAAAAGATGAAGGTTTGAACAAATGGATTTCTAAAAAAAAAAAAAAAGGATTTTCTTCGGTTTAAATCTTGGTAGAAGGACACTAATGGTTTCGCTGGGGTTGGGCAAGTTACTTTCAAATTATATTCTATATAACTAGTTACAGCTAAACTGAAAATAGTGAGGAAAATGCCACAGAGCAAAAGTGTCAAAGATTTCCTTTTCCTCAGCCATCCACTTTCTAAAGTGTTTTGTTTTGATGATGCTACACGAGCAACTTTCTTCACCAGTATCCAACTAGAGTTGGTGCAACTTATTTGCGGGGAGTTGCACTGAGTAATTTGAGTTACTTAAATTGTAATGACTAATATATTACTGCACTTTGTTTAAGTAATAAATGATATTCCTTAGTTACTGAAAAAAGTTACATATTTCTGTAACTAGTTACTTTTGTAATAACCCCTACACTGGTCATGGGCTGTTTTTATCCTTCATTAATTAATCTGTGTGTCTTTTATAGGTATAACAGATATTTTGTGTAAGAAAATATACAGATTAAATGTGATTTCTGAACAGAATCATGGAACATAAATTTGGAAACGACAATGCGTTAAAACTTGTCTCAAAAGCTGGCGACGTGCAGAGCCTCATCTGCGTCATCAATATCAAGACCTCTACTCTCTTCTCTCTGTCCATCGCGCATTATCCAAGTCCATGTGCTCTCTCCGTTTCCGACCTGAGGATGTGGGAATCATCGCCAACCAAAATGAAGTGAAAGCAAGAGGCGCTCCTCTGCAGTGTTTGCTTTTGGGGAGGGCTCAGAGGTGGAGGCCGTGCTGCGTTTGTATTTTAAATATGGATTTATTTCCAATCCTTCAATATATTCCGTCAGAGCTAAGAAATATCCTGTAAAAGACGGAGAATTTTCGGTTCATGTGACATCTGCTTCACACCTATTTGGGGTTTGAGCATCTAGCAACTATGGGCCTTGTGTTTCTGGATCTTTATTTGTTTGATGAAATGTTGCGCACTGTAGCTTTCAATAAATTGTTTGTGTGAAAAGAACGTTCTATAGTTACTAGTTACTGATGAAATGCTGCGCAGTTTGGCTTTAAATAGTTACTTTCTAGAATATGCGCTTACTCTCCACACATACTGCACTTCCACGGAATCAGTGTTTTCTGAACTTTTGGTTTCACAAAACGAGCACATTCTCTTTCGCCTTTGAGTTTTTTGGAAAGATGATTATTCGGGAGCATCTGTCGCTTTGCACTTGAAGTTGTGGGAGCGGAGCGCGCGCAGTCATTCAGTGAGTCGGTGTTGTGCTTAAGTTGTGAAGCACTTTACGAGTTGGAACAGGAAGCCATGGATAAACACATGGAACAAGGGTGTTACACTGGCAGTCCAACTCACTCTCTCTCTCTCCGTCTCTCTCTCTATCTCTCTCGTTGTGCTTTAGCTCCTTGTGTTTTCTGCATGGCTGTCTCTCTCTCCCTCTCTCTTTCCTTTTGGTGTCCCATCTGGGCTCGTGTAGGTACACTCCTTCTCCATTAGTAGACATTGTCAGCGCGCCCAAGGGGTAAGGCGGAAATCGAAGGGGCGGATTGTAAGCTCGGTGCTCTGTCCACAAAAGCCAGTCACACACTTTGTACCATATTCAATTAAGGAGAGTTTTTAGTGTCATAATCACGTTTTTAATTAGCTGCTCTTTGTTTATTGCATATTCAATAACAATAACTCTAATACCTCCCGGATATACTCCAGTCGAATTAAGTTAGTGGACTCTGTGATTGTATATTGTAAGAAAAATGCATTGTAAGTATTGCACATTTATTAAATATGTCCTTATACAGATTACTTTGTGTAAGTGTGAAATAATATGGGAGTTTTCCTTTGTAGAGTTTTCAAGTCGTCATCTGCACAAGAATATTTTGTCTCTGATTTGAAAGGCTTCCTTGATTCAACCTTATATTTCCGCATTTAAGCTCCGGCGAGAGCATCCAGCTACAAAGAGCTTAAGAAATGTGCAAATATGGGGTGAGGGATATTGACAAAAATAAATATCTCGATATCTCGAAATGGATATTCAGATGATATTTTTGCAATCCTTCAAAGAAATGTGTGCAAACTGGCAGAGAGGGTCCAGTTGGCCTTTTGACTTTTGGCTGCATCTGATGTATTATTGTGTAGATTTACCAGAACATGAAGATATGAGACATTATTGATTTAAACATGAACCAAGTTACTTCACTAAAGTTATATTTATTGTAATACAAGAACAGTTTTAAGTTCCTGATCTAGATTTTCTTCTAATCTTTACCTTCTTTTTTAACATATGAATTCAAATTCTAAAAAACTTTTATTCCTCTCCAGAGGGGCATCAGAACACATCACACAGCAGTTTGCACATTATTAAAAATATGACTATTTTATTAACCAACACACATTTCTTTTAGTTTAACATCTGCATTTTTGTCCTTGTAACAAACTGTAACTGGGCTAATGGCCGTTAGGGGCACTCCAGAGGAAAAAGCATGCGTTTATCCTCTGGGGCGAAATGCCTGGCTGTGTGGAATGGCTGGATTTTATCCAAACCAGAGCACAGACAACAAGGCACTTTCCCTTTTATAGCAGCTATTTTATTAATTACATTACTTTGGCTTCACGTTTTCGGATTGTTGCTTCAACCTGTGATGTGATTTAAGCAGCAACATAACACAGGTAAGGACTCCGTAGCTGTATTGCAAATCGGTAGCAGCTTACTCTCCTGTAGTGATTTTGTAAAATATTATTTGTACTAAAAAACACTAAATACAGTCAAACAAAGCCCTGCAGTATTAAAATAGCAATATATAATTGTTTAGAAGATTATAGTGTGTAATATTTATTTTCTCTTTAACTGTCGTCAGCTCTTTTCATGTTTGGGGGGTCGGATTGTACAAATGATGAAAGATTCAATATTCCAAGTTTGCATATCGTCCAAACAACAATTACAACGATACATTGCCCACCTCTAGCTCTACATTGCAGTGCCTCACAATCTCATACAAACAATGGTCTACAAACAAAAACAATATCAAAACCCCACTAAAACATGCTTAGCTTGTGTGGTTACATTGTTCACAGATGGGCAGCCCATAGATAAAGTCATTTTGCATGGTATTTTCATCAAATACACATCATATAAGTCATGAAGCTTGTGACGACATGAAAACCAGGGGTTGGAATGAAAACGCAGGGAACAAACTAGCTCTGAATGCAAAATTGATCGGCGTGCAACTGTTCAGAATTCATTACCAAACAAATGACAAAATACTTCATTCTCCTGTGCGTAAACAAAACCATTATTTTACGCTTTTCCCCGAGAAAATCACACACCTTTGACACATTCTGCTTGTGTGAATTTTGGCACCCCCACTTGTTTTATTTTCTCTTTCTTGCACATCACAGGCCCTCAAATTTAGTGTGATGCATTAAATTGGAGCGGCCTTGATCGGGTCACGCAGCGAACAAAGGCACGGAGCTAGAAAGCCGAGGAGGATAGTTACACATTTTCTAAAAACACTCTCCCTCTCTCTTATCGGCGCAGGCTCCAGGGTCGGCCTGGGCCTAGAGTAAGCCGCGTGCTTCCCGTGGCCTGGGTTATTCTAATCCTAAGCAGGGACAGAACCGGAGCACGGGTGTGATGCGGGTAATATCCTCGCAGCCGTCCCTAGTGTGTAGTTTCAATCTCACTCAGCTGGTATGAAAATGATGGAGCGAGATATGAGCCCATGAGGGAAGAAATAGCAGGAAGAAGTAAAAATTGGTGGCTGTAAACAAGCGCAACATGTTTGTGATGTGCGTATAGTATGTGTGTGAAGCTACAGTGGGAACAGTGGCTAAAAATATGAATAAGATGAAGGTGCATCATGGTTCTCACTCTTTACTTGAAATTATTTTCCAGGTTATTTCCAGGATTTTCCATGACATTTAAAAGTGCAGGAATACATAAAAACATTGTGATTAGGTATTTCACTGTCCTCTCTGCCCTCCTCACTCACCAGCGCCCATGTGGATGTGATCTAATAATGGCTATAGCCTATAGCTTTTTGGTCTGAGGAGATTCGAGTGTAAAGCATATGTTTTGTTGGGAACATGGTAAAATGGCGGGTTCGGAGGCCTCCCCTGTGGAAATTTTGAAATAGAGGAAACCTTTCTGGTGTTCTGGAGCTAGTAGAGTGGGAACCCCTGTGCATATAGAACTCTTATCTAACTTGAAGTGCATGTGATATATTGAACTGAATTTTCACCAAATCATAATTGACACTTAATATACATTACCGGTCAAACGTTTTGGTGCACTTTTTTGCATTACTTAATCTTTATTTTAAAGCCTATTTATATTGTATTTTCTCACTGAAGCCATTCATTATGAATGAACACATGGGATTATTATGTTTCATACAAAAACAGATTGAAAAATATTCTTCAAATACCTGCCTTTTGCTTTGATTACAGCTTTGCACCGTTTTGGCATTTTCTCAGTGTGCTTCATCATGTAGCCACCAGAAATGGTTTTCACTTCACAGACTGTTGAAAACCATTACAGGTCACGACCTTATGAAGCTCATTGAGAAAATGCCAGGAATAAGATAAGAATATTCTTTATTGATCTCACAATGGAGAATTTCACTTGTTACAACAACTCTGTATCCAAGTATGAATATATAATAAATAACTGTTTACATTCAGGTGGTTGGTTGATAAAGTGACATTGCATGTATTGTAAACACAGGGGTTATTGCACGCATTTAAGTATCGTTATTGCACATTGTACAGACTGACAGCGGTGGGTATGAAGGATCTGCGGTAGCTCCTTCTTGCACTGAGGGTGTCAATTTGAAAGAATTTAAAATATAAAATATATTTTGAATTATTTCACCCTTTTTCATTTAATACACAATCCCACGTGTTCATCCATAGTTTAATGCCTTCAACGAGACCCATACAATGATAATAGTGTAGAAAATAAAGAAAAACCAATACATAAAAAGTGTTTCTAAACTTTTGACCAGTGTATATTAAAGGTACACTGTGTAACATGTTGGATTATACTGTTCAGCTAGACACAGAAAATGCTATTTTTGGAGTGAGGACCATATTTAAATATCATATGTGGCTGCCTTTAGTCAACATCTCCATGGAGACGAGCTGGAGACGTCCCCACTCCCAGCAAAGTTACGATAAAAAGCATCTGGAATAAAACAAACACTTGCATTTTATTTAATTCTATTAGATTTTGCTTGAAGATTGTGCTTAAAAAATACATTTTTCTGGTTTGACGTTTTGGTGAAGTCTATTTTACTTTCATTACAGGATATGGGCACGGCGTATGACTTAGAATGACACAATTTTCACCATTTTTCAAACGTTACTGGAGATCATACAAACAATGAGTAACACAAAAGGCCCAGATTAATTATCATAACGACGGGAGAGGATTAGTTCCCCCCTTCTAACGTTCCATCGTATGCTTTATGTATGTGTCTGTCGGGATGTGAACTGGGAACAACGGCTGCGGAAGATGGAGAAATGAAAGGATACGGATGAGAAGGACTGAGCGTATTTGAGGCGAAGCACTCATTGCACTCTCTGTCTGTCTCTCTTTAATGTGAAGGCGGTGTGCATGCGGGCATATATGTGTGTGTGTGTGTGAGAGAAAGAGAGAGTGTGTGGGTGTTCATCGCCACAGTCCTATGGCCTCCCGTGAGACACCACTTCAAACAGACTGCACAAGCACTGCCAAGGGTTCAATGTGCGGATGAGCCACCGCATATACATCAGCGCCGCGCATTCAGCCGCGCGCCTCTATCGTTTCCATAAAGAGCTTTTTACGGCATCCGGTGTGGCTGCATTCAAAACTGTTTATTATATGTACATTCATTGTGGGCAGCGGCGGCACAGCAGCCATTCAGCCGCTTTCTATTCCGTGCAGGGAACCGGTCGATGTCAACTCAAGGTGAATGTGGAAAGTGCAAGTAGAGGCAGGTTTGAAGAAAGGGAAACATAGCAAACAGTGGTTCTACTGCGCGGAGCCCATGGCTGGCCGAGCTGCACGTCATGACTGGAGTTCGCATATGGACCTACATGCTCGGTGACATGCTTTTTTGAGAAAAGGAATCAACCTTTATTGAGGAAAGGAAATCTGTATTTGGTATATGACAGCTATTCCCAAAGTCCAGTGATTCGCAGCCTCCCAAAAAAAAAAAACTCCCCCGTGGATCCATAATAATACAAATTAACACTATCGATGAGAATATGTCACGTTTTTCGCTATACATTTAAATTAAAATCATGAAAAACAATTTGAGGAGGAGAAATACTCATTCAAAGTATCAAATGTTTACATACCCTTTTAATATTTTGGCCATTTTTCATAGAATATGGATGATGACACAAAAAATGTCTTTTCCCACTCATGGTTAGTGGTTGTGCAAAGCATTCATTGTCCAAGAACTGAGTTTACTCTTTTGAAATCCTAATGAAACAGAAACTACTCAAATGTCCCTGATCTAACGTTTACATGACCTTCAACAACTGCCAGGAAAATTGTTCAGGAGCAAAGGAAAACTCACTTCAGCTGAAATACAGGACTCTCTGACAAAATTGGACTCTCTGTTTAAAGATGCACAATATGTAAACTTTTGATCAGGGACATTTGACAAGTTTATTGTAGAAAAGAGTGAAATAAAGGTTTTTTGAGTTAACATACATTTGACCACAACTGTAAATATTTGTAATTCATTGCAAACTTGTGTCCTCCTCTATACCATAGAAGTTACAAGTTACAAGCCAACATTTCCCCTAATGAATAGAATAAAACATGAACATTTATTTCATCACGTGTGTTTAGTTGGTGAAACTTGCAAGCAAAAATGTGACCTTGCTCAGACCTGACTCGTAACTTTGCTGGGAAGAGAACATGTAGCTTGTTTCAATGGAAATGTTGACTGAAGCTGGACACACACTAGATGATTTTTAGTCTGAGGAGGCGTGGCTCAATACAAACTTTCTCTCATGGCATGATCTGTGGTGGGACTCCTCATGTCTGTCCTTAAATGCGTGTGGTCTGTGCACAGATTATTAGTCTCAAAATATCCAAAAACAAAACAAAAGCTTAACTGACAGGAAATATTGCTTCTTTCCCTTCCTAATTTTACACCACATGTTCCATTGCACTGAACAAATCTTGCTCTTCCGTGACTTTTGCAAAATGCACACAACCCCTGAAGCGCATTGATTTCCACTTTCCAGCGCTGACATTTCACAAGTTTGCTTTATGTCTTAACTTATGTAACCTCTCCATTTCCTCGCTCATAAACAACCGTGAAAGAAAACCCCCCCGAAATAGCCTGTACTTCCTGCTCAACCCCCTCCCTCCCCGGCCCTTCTCGTCTGGCAATCGCACTAGACATAATTAAACAAATCCATAGTGTCTATTAAGCGTGGAGGCCTCCCCGCTGCGAGAGACATATTAAAGCACGGATTAGTCCAAAACAATTACAAAATGCTACAGATAGTGCCTTGTAGTCCCGGGACGGTAATGCATGTGAGCGGATGGCCCTCCTGCAGGCATTAAATTGGGAACGCGCGCCGGGGTTGTTGCATAGGTTTTAATAACACGTGCCAGGGCGGTTTGTAGCTGTTGTGCAAACACCAAAGGCAGCTGGGACCTTGGGAAAGCTGCACGCGCCACTAAATAAAACTCACTTTGAACACGGCGATGCCCCGAGCCTCATTATATACGGGGCGCGTCATTATAGCTGAACAGCGATGCGCACGGTGTCAAGTGCTCGCACGGAAGGAGCAGCGTTGGTACATACATATAAAAGCAGAACGGGGGAGTGAGGAGATCATATGGCAAACAACATAGCCTTGTTTATGTCCTACCCGTGGCCTTGTGTGGTGTATTTTTAACATACATTTGTGCTCATGAGTTTACATCCCCTTTTAATCTTTTGGCCATTTATCATAGAGTATGAATGATAACACGGAAATATTTTTTTTCCCACTCATTTATGGCCAAAGTTTACTCTTTTGAAATCAGAATGAAACAGAAACTACTCAAATGTCCCTGATCTAACGTTTACATGACCTTCAACAGCTGCCAGGAAAATTGTTCAGGAGCAAAGAAAAACTCACTTCAGCTGAAATACAGGACCGTTCCTTTCTATTCATACACTGGTAATATCTTTTTCAGCAAATTGTGTCAAAAGAAGACTCCAAAAACACTAAATCAGAACGAAACCAAGGCCAAATAAATAACTAAATTAGGAAAGTTATAACTAAAACTGAACTTCTGCACATTTATAAGTTCCATGTTTGCTTTTAGAGAGTGTTGGCAAAAACATTCAAAGATCTCAGTCGGATGAAAGACTTTAAGTGAATTTGCGATATTTTGTGGCTTCTTGGATTACGGATATTGTATCACCTAATATTGCTATACAATTTTTTTGCGATATATTGTGCAGCACTATACCCTGACATTCTGCCAGGTTAGGTAAACTTTTGGCCACAACTGTACATTTTGGTACAACAATGAAAAAAAAAGAAAGTAAATTCAAATGTAGTAGTCACACACGCAGTGAACTTCTACCTCCGAGACCATCTCCATAGTATTACCATGAATGTAATACTTGAATTGAATGCCTTTACTAGAGATTTGAACCATGGAGTCACTTTGTTTTAGGCTTGGGAGTGTAAATCAGATCTGTTCTCACACTAACACTCACGCCAACACTCTCTAAAATTATAACTGAAGGTTATAATTATTAAACTTACAATTAAAAGTACCATCTCTGGTCATGTGTGCCAACTCAGCAAGACGCCTGAGGGCCAACCAAAATGAGTCTGCGGGCTGCATTGGGGCACCCCTGCTTTACAATGGTCTGAATTAGTCTTACGTAATTTGGCCTAATTCTTACTAGCATTTTAAGCCATACACTGCTGCAATATTTATGGCCAGATAAAGAATTGATGGCTGCTTCAATGGTTTATTTTAGATCATGTGTTTAATATCAAGCAGTATCTGAGTTTTTAGATTGAAATGGAGAAGCAAATCAATAGTTTTAGGGATGTGTCTAGATGTGGATGTACCCCTGAACTAGCAACAGATCTGCTCAATGTCTGCTGTATCTGAAACAAGTTGTTGGAGTGATTTGCTCCCAGATTGCAGCCGTACTTGCTATTTCGTATTTTTAGGGGCCGTCATTTGGGATGCTCTTACCCTCCAGCTCTGACTTTCAGGAAGGAGTCACTTAAGTTTGCCATGTCGTCACCGTAATGTAAAGAGAATAATCCAGGTGGATCCATCTCCAGGTGTCCATGAAATGGTGCCAAAAATCCCAAACATCCTCATCTAATGAAGAAACAAAATAGATAGAGCTTGGTGGATCGCATTAACCATTGAACTAGGAGGTTTTCCCGTATCTTCATACAATTGCAAATGCATAAGCGATTTGATCATATTACACAGAGCTTTTGTCTTTGTGTCCTAGTTTATTATTCACACTACATATTCCTAATACAACTTTTTTTCTCCTTCCCACACAACATCAGGTCATGCATTAGCAACCAGCGTGTCACCGAGTAGAGTTTAAAATCTTACGTCTGTCTATAAATCATTAAAATGGCTTAGCCCTGGAGACACAGGGCTGACTAGCTTCATACAATATGGAAGCAGCAGCGCTGGGAGCTCCATGGGAACTGAGTTTGTTTGCTATTTCTGTCACAAGAACAAAGATTTGTAAATCTTCAGTGTGCCATGGCTTTATAACTGTAATAAGCAGCGCATCTCAGGAGCCTGTGCAGGTATGGGGATATTTACTCTGCGTACTTCTATAAATATCAAAGTGTGTGCAAAGCTTTACTATGTCTACTTGGTACTTTTCCCTGAGTATTTCTTTAAAAACAACAAACAGAATATATGTTTTTCTTATTTTTTCACTCTTCTCATTTACAAGAATGTAACATCTAAATTAGACATTGAGAGTTTTTTTTTTTATGGTTCTCAAACTGTAAACACTTTTTCCAAACAACAATTTAGATATTATCTTGTAGACTATATTATCGCGCACTTCTACTAAGTAGTATACCACCTCATACAATATTTAACTTTTCAAGAACAACCAGGTCTAGATCAAGGTCAAACCAGGACCAAAAGGGGACTAAAATAGACCTAAATTGGTCTTATTTGTTTGTGTTGCTTTTGTCCAAAGTGGGAATAGTAGCTTATGTCTGATCCTAATATATAAAACATTACTTAATGCAGACACCTCCCTCCATCTCTCTCTCCTCTCTATGCCTCTCCATCTCTCCTCCCGCTGAAGAAGTGGTGAGTCTACCTGCTGGATAATCCTGCATTACATCCCTAATCCCCTCTCCGTGCGCCACTCACACATACTGCTGCATATGCACACACACACATATACACACAACAGAAAACAATAGAGATGCAGCTGTTCGGACTGGACACCTGCAGGTACTATCGCACCTTTTCTGCTGAAGATATATACTGTATGTATTATCATGTGGAAGCTTTATGAAATTCCTGCCCCATTCGGAGTGTTTGTGGAGATGATGTCAGATTATATGAGGAGTCACCATGATGCATTATTCATATTGTCTATGACTATAGGGTAAGGACAGCATGCTTTTATGTCAATATAAAAGCCTGATACATGACTTTTTTTGTAAGATAAAAACCTTTTTTCCTCAATATATTGCAAAAGCAGTAAATTGTGAAAAAAGAAGTCCAATGTGTGCAGTCTGCATTGTGTTATGATCTGTTTATGTTGTCTATGGTCAACCATAATTGTCAATAGTGAACAAAGGAAAAGAATAGGGCGCTTCATGGACCTCCAGGTAGCAATGACAAATTGTAGTAGGAGAGGTACTCTTTGGTGGGAGGGTTGTCAATGTATAAAAAAGCAGAAAAACCATGGCACTCTCTCAAAGATTAATTCAAATGCATATTAAAAAGGCATTTTAATCCATGTTTGAGAGAGTGCCTTGGGTTTTCTGCTTTTTTATACATAATTGTCAATATTTGACGAATAACGATGTAGGCTCCCTGTTTTTACAGGTTTTTAAACGGCTCTGCGCCCTCGCAGAAGCCTCCAGGCACGCCCCTTTCACAGCAGTTTTTGAATTTGGTGGATGGGCGGAGTAAAGTTTGGAACAGGGGGTGAGTTGGTCTTTAAGGATGACCAAGACAGTAAAAATGCCTTTTGCCTTTATGACAAAGCAAAAAACAAAAAGGTTCAAATTGGACCTGTGTAGTTAAACATTTGCATCATAGAAAACAAATACGAATAGCAATCAAGACTCAGATATGTCATCTTAGACCTTGTTCAGATTGTGTAATACAGTAGTAGCAGGGCCTGATTTACTAAGCATTTGCATACTGTACTAGCAAAACAGTGCGTACTAAAGTGAGACAAAAAAGTAGGTGTTGAGATTTACATCTCACCTAAACACTTTAAAGCATCGTCACCGACACCAGTGCCAGTGTTCTAGAGCAACATGGCAAAGAACAAACACTTAAAGAGAAAAGAGACTGTTAGCTGCGCGGCTACACTACAGCGAGTATATGATCTTGTGGGAGAAGGGCAAAGGGCGAGCGAGAAGAGCGTCGGAAAATAACAACATGTTGAGATAAAAACAGAGCAGCGGTGACAGAGGGCTAGGCCGACGCAGGGAGGAGGCGGCAGAGCGGGGAGTGTATGGAGATCGCACTCAAGTGGTTCTCATTACCGAGTGGCTCCGGGGTCCAGTCACTCGCCATTGATTGGTTTAAAAACCTCAAGCTCAGCCCATCGACGAGTGCCCTGTCCTCCAGCCTGTGTCAGAGTGAGCAGGCAGTCACTCGATGTGGCCATATCCCAGTGAGAGTTACACACATGAGCGGTGCCTACATATACAATTTCACCTGGAAACAAATACTTCCATGACCGTTTTCTCAAAATGACTTTTTCCTCACATTGCAGTGACAACATCAAAGCTTAGTAAGTTCAGTAGCTCCTACAGACTCCAAATTTTCCAGTCTTGTCCCTTTCAGAGGGATTTATCAATATCTTTTATTTCATAGCCTGATTTATTGAGTTTTGAACCCCAAAAATGAAGCAGAATTCAATTTTTTACAGATTCATTCACTAATAACTACTTTATTAAAAAACGAAGGATATCCTTAATCCCTCTGAAAAAGAGGCTGCCAGTCCGCGTCATCGGCCCCTCCGACCACCACCAATCGATCCCTCTCACATGGCATTCATACGGGCTGTGGGTGAAGTGTCTTGCCCAAGGACACAACGACCCGCTCTACCATATGCGCCACTGTCACTAGGGATGCAACGATTCTCGATATTATATCGAATCGTTCGATGCGACCTCTTCGATTCAATACGCAAAATAACTTCGATATGAATCGATGAAAGATTAGATGCGCCGCTATAGTATTTTCCGCTGTTTCCCTTGTGTACACACTGCCCGACTCAGAGAAACAGCAGCCTGCTCTGAGCTCCCTGTGAACTCCTCCCCCTGCTTCATGTGCCGAAGGCGGAGACTAACACACACGCTGTTTGGAAAAGAGATGAGAAAGAGCAACAACAATGAGAGAGAAAAGTTTGGGACGCGAGCTCCACCTTCGTAGTGGACCGCAGTACAGACGACAAGGTAACGCGGCGAAAACCTCAGACTATGCCTTTCAGACAAGCTACAGCTTCACCTCCGATAAACACAAGCAAATCTCACAGGCTGTGGGTACATTCATCGCCAAAGCGTTACAGTCGTATTCTGTGGTTGAAAATGAGGGCTTTCATTACCTTATGAAAACAGTGCATCCACGATATGCGATCCCCTCTCGTACATATTTCACGAACACTGTCATGCCTGCTATTTACGATGACGTGCGCCAAAACATTGTTAATGAATTGGCCGCAACAAACAACCTAGCTTTGACA
>OMNZ01085487.1:0-14295 GCA_900303255.1 Lesueurigobius sanzi
AATGTGATTGATAAATGTCCTGACACGAGGAGTCCTTTAATGTCTGGGTGTTAAGTGTCTTCATTGACGGTAAAACACCTACAACGAGCATCGCGTGGTGGCGTTATAAAGTTCGCACATGCGCTGGTTCATTACTTCCGTGCTTTTCTCCCTTTTTTTTTTCCTTCCCCCGGTGTCTGTAGCTCCGCCCCTCTTGTGTCTTAAAGGGATTTTCACCGTGTTCAGCGTGTCGTTGCCGTAGTCTTGCATTGACGCTCCACGTATCTTGGCTCCTCTCTTATGGGCTGCCCGCGCACTGCGATAGCCCGGTTTATTTTAGTCAGACTGGACTGAGCGTGACGACTAATGCTTTGTTCCATTTCCAAGTGGGAAGTTCTAACTGGAACGCCCCCCGAAGTCGTATTTCCCACTGGGAAAGTCGGACGATTCTCTCAAGCCCCGAGTTGAATTTCCAACATGGCCGCTGCCAGCGTGAACCGTCAGTAGAAGCTCTTGAAATGTCAATTCACTAGCACTACAGACTATTTCTGCGGCACTACATGAGCCACAAACATTGTACGATGACTCAAATATATGTGAAAATCCTGCTGTAGTGAAATTTGCTTTGTACATGTGTTATGTGCAAACTACAACAGACGCTGTGCTCACAAATGCTAAAAACAGTAGCCCTCATTGGTGACAAAACTCCGACTTTGTCACTGGAACGTCCTCAACTGGGATGTGACGTCATTCCGAGCTACGACTTCCAACTTCTGAGGTAAATGGAACGCAGCATGAAGCCCTGACTGAGTCTGGGGAAACGGACTCAGGCTGAACTCATGTGTTTATGCTTAGTTAAGACTAGGGCTGCACAATTGATCGCAATCGACATCGCAATTTTAAATACTGCAATAACCGAACCCCAGAGACTGAGGGTTTTTCTTTTGTCTTATGTCTCCAGTGTTTTATGAAGCTGATATGTAATAAATGAATACAACGATGTAGAATAGCACTTTAGAAGTATCATTTTCTGACAATACTAGTTTTATCGCTTCTGAAGATCATCGTCAAACCACGGCCCCAGAATCGAAACTGAATTCACCATGAGAAATTTTAGCATAGCCTGACGAAGGTCTACCTGACCGAAACGTTGCAGCAATAAATATACTGTATATCAGAGTGAGACAGTGTGCGGGAGCTTGTTTTCTTTTTGACCTTAAGAAATTTAGCAATAAGTGCCATGATAATATTGTGAATCGCAATAATTTTGGCCAAGATAATCGTGAGGCAAAATGTCCTTGTCGTCTCGTGCCTCGACAAAACTCAAATGAAAATATACAACATAAATGCATAATATTAAAATCATAAATTGAATCACAATCGCAATTTCAGTCTGACAAATCGCAATTAGGTTTTTTGTCAAATCCGTGCAGCCCTAGTTAAGAGAGAAGTAAGCCTGGCTTTACTGAGCCAGGTTTATGAAACACTCTGATCTACAAGATGATATCAAAATTGTTGTTTTGAAGAAATACAAATATACAACATCGAGTAAATCTCCGATGTCAAGAAACCAACAAAAATCTGCAAAGCGTCTGTCAAGAAGCGGATTAAATATTCTTGATGCTGCAAAGAGATCGAAATAAAGATTTTTTACATGTTTTTGACGGTTTGCAAAAATATCACATGATTATCATTACTGAGAAAGTGCCTAAATATCGATATATGAATTATTGCTAACAGTCGGTGTGTTCTCTCTTCAGCTGTACCAGCAGGGCCGTCTGTGTCAGCTCGGGGGAGAGTTCTGTGAGCTCGAGGTCTTCGCCAAAGTGCTGCGAGCGTCTGATAAACGGTAAGAAAAGCTCCTTTAGCTCTGAGTTCTCATGTTTTTGACGGCTCTGTTGTTTTACACTGAACTCTGGTAAAGTGAGAAGGGAGCTGCTCCGCTGCTGCTTTCACTGAGTCAAAGTCTTGTGATTCTCCATCAGTTTAGTTCTAAATCACTCCACTGTCGTTGCGATGTCGCTCAGGGTCAGCTCCGACCACAAAACTGGAAACTCTCTCAAACCAAGTTAAAGTCACAGCTCTAACTCTGCTGCTGCTGCTGACTGATGCTCCAATATTCTTACATTCATTATACACTGCCTGCAAAAAATAAAGTCTCCACCTAGATTTAACTCAGCAAATAGACCTGGGGCTGATGCGGTTTGTCAGTTTTAGGTTCAGCAACACTATCTGCCTAAAGAATGAGATCAGCTGAAACATGAACATCCTGAATTATTATTATTTATTCCATCAATGGATTTCTTCTTCTCTGATGGCACAGGCAGATTCCAACATGACAATCCCAGGATCAGGCTCATGGTGAAAGACTGGGTCAGGAGTGTGAATGGGCATTTTCACTCATGGATTGTCCTCCACAGTGTCCAGATCTTAACTCCACTGAGAATAGTTGGGATGTGCTGGAGAAGGCTTTGCTCAGTGTTCACACTCTTCATCATCAATACAAGATCGCAGTGAAAGATAATGCCACACTGGATGGAAATAAATCTGTGGACATTGCAGAAGCTTATTGAAACAAAGCCACAGCTAACGGAGCCGTGATCAAAGCTAAAGGGCCTAACGTAGGGGACATTTTGTTTGTGGTGACTTGTTTTTTGGCCGGGCAGTGTATGTTACATGTCCAACAGGAGTGATCACTGTTGTTTTCAGTGGATAGTTTGGTGAATGTTCTGCATTCAGATGTGTAGCACTGTTTGTTTAAACCACAGATCTGTTACGATGCCAGAGAAGCAATGCTCTGTTTGTGAACAGTGTTTAGTCTATCATGGAACTATTATTGTTTATTCAGAACATTCAGGGTCCCTACCAAAGCCCCGGACCTGACGACATCGAACCAAGTGGATCGTCTTGACTTAAAGAGAGTCTAGACGGGTCAGAGCCTGGCTCCACCCACAACCAAAATCCATGAATCACTGCGAAAGAGCTTGCTCTCTCGCTGTTCAACTCCAACTCTACAGGGCGTGTGCGAGACGGAGCCCTTTTAATTTCAAATCAGGATCGCTGACGTAGGCAAAACTTCCCCAGGTCACAGATCCCCCAGAGCCAATTGCAGCGGATAATTCAAATTCACATGCTTTAGTCGTTAAACCTCAAGAGGGAGCAGCACAGACGGTTCTTCATATTTAAGATCATCAACATAATGTACACTAGGGCTGCAACTATCGATTATTTTAGTAATCGATTCATCTATCGATTATTTACATCGATAAATCGAGTAATCGGATAAGTATTTCAATTGTATCAAAAAACTATATTTCATGTCTTTAGAGCAGATTTTGAAAGGAGAACCACATTTCTGATAGAAATAACACATTTATTCTTAATTTCTCATTAGTTTGTCCCTAAAGACACTGATTGGTCAGTGACTCCTGAGAACCAAAATAATGAATGTTAAACATTAATAACTTTCACATCATCTACATATTAGATTTGGACATATTTACATCACATGATCTGTGAAAAAATATTCACCCTACCTTTTAAAGAGACAGGGTTTTTGTCAAAAATACTAACTTATTTATTTTCTGGCTCAAAGTAGACAATTCTGCAAAGAAAACGATTAATCGATTACTAAAATAGTTAATCGAGTAATTGATTAATCGATTAATCGTTGCAGCCCTAATGTAGACCGCTCTGAGACACTAATTTACACTGTAGATTTGGGGTTTAGTTGCTCTTTAAAGCTAAAGGCTGCTAAGCTGGTAGAGCGGTTCGTCTCATGATCGGAAGGTCGGGGGTTTGAATCCCGCCTCCTGCAGGTGCAGACTGTGGTGTCGTTGGTGCAGATGTGAGCAGCCCCACTTCTGTCAGTCTGCCCCAGAGGAAACTGTGGCTACAGATGTAGTTTACCACCATCAGCCTGGAGTGAGTGACCCCCCTCCCTTTCATGTGTGAAGCTTTGGCTGTGACTTGTGTCATATGAATATACACACAAGTCACAGCCAAAGCCATATACGCTATACAAATAAGATTCCCTTTCCCCCTTAAAGGGACTATACCTGACTTTTTTCCTTTTTTAGTATATTGCAAACTTGGACATGACTAGAAATCTAAATATAAAGCATTTATTTTCAATTTCATGAGTTTGCAGGCTAGTTTTCTTGCATTTCTGTGACTATGACCCAAAAAAGTGACCCCGCCAGTTGTGAAATATGCTTAAAAAGTAATCTCTAAGAAGAAACACGATTTTAGAAATGTATTAGAAAAGTTAGTAATGAGCTCAGACCACAAGTATCAATTTATTTTACTCACTCCTTCTTCCATTATTTGTATTAAAAAAAATCAGGTATAGTGCCTTTAATTGAACTCAAATTATTATTGCTATGTTTTTGGCAAAACAATATAAAATGCTTTAAAATACTGTGTCTTAGAACTGTCCAGTTTAGTTAAAAGTATTGTGTCAAATGTAAGGCCTCAAACATCAATAAGAAGCTTTATATTGGATTCAAACTGACATTAAATGTACATTTCTTTTGAAAAAATGACTTTGCTCGACTATTTTCACTAGACAACCTAAATGAGGGTCTAAAACAGTTGTTCTCAACTGGTGGTTCAGCGAAAGTGGGTCACACTTTCAGAGGGTCATGAGACCTTTAAAAAAAATATATACTGCTCATAAACATTGTTCTTTTGATCATAATTTTAGCTTTATAGGATTATTTACTGCTTATTCTACTATAATTGGTTGGAAAATACAGTATTTTACAGATTTTGTGCATTTGTGGCATAAAAATGTAGCCTTTCGTCTTTAAAAACATTACATTTAACCAGCTGCAGCCTGTAGAAACCCTAAAGGAAAGGGCCACAGTTTACTTTGAAAATATGAGTCAATATTGTTCTTCTGGATCTTGGTAATCGTTGATCATGTTGTTGATGTTTCATGTTGATGTTTCATGTTGCACCAGAGAAACCTCAGCGTTTGTGTGGAATCCTATTTAATTGCACAACCCCTTGAGCCCCTCCGTCTGGCCACAAACACGTCTGTCCTGGATCAGAGAGTAACCCTATCCGCCCTCCCTCTCCCCAGGCACCTCCTGCACCACTGTTTCCAGGCGCTGATGGACCACGGCGTGAAGGTGGCGTCCGTTTTAGCCAGCTCCTTCAGTCGCCGCTGTTCGTACATCGCAGAGTCAGACGCTCACGTCAAAGAGAAGGCCATTCAGTTTGGATTCGTGCTCGGTCAGTCCATTCACCCTTTGTTTCATGGAATATATGCAAATATTACTAAATAAAGTATGAATGCACCAAGAGGGTCATTTTCTGCAGACACGAAACCCTTCAAAGATCACAGCAGATACATTTGTGTTTCCTTTTTTTCCTTCATTTAATCTTTAGAGTGGAAACAGAACAGTGACAGAATACATTTTATATGCAGAATGAGCCATATGCAATGGGCTTTGGCGTCATTTTACAGACTTTTGCTAGTGTTTTTATTTACATTGTGGTATCGGAGAAGTACTTGGTATCGGCGACTACTCGGAGTCCAGATATCGGTATCGGATCGGATGAGAAAAAATGGTATCGGAACAACACTAACTTAAACAGTTGTCAATAATATTTCAGCGGTGAGACTATTGATCGCATTTATCTCGAAGGCGCGGGGCATCCTCGCTCCACCGCCAAAAACACAGACACGGCTAAATATACAGACATTTATGTAGGATCCAGAAGTAAAGCTGAAGAATCATCAAATCTAAATATGTGTTCTGCTAAAGGTCTGCTACCAAACTAAAGACGGAAGGCTTCAAAAAGGCGACACATCCTTTTTGTCACTTTAGAGATTTCGGCGGCTGGTATCAGTCTTTAAACTACGCCTCACGTAAATGAGCCCTTTTTAGTAAAATACTATCTGGTATCTGGTCAGTACATGACAGATCTACTACTCTCAGTTTTACCTCTTCAGTTGAGGCTTAGCTGCCATCGAGAGTAGTTACTACTGTGAGGCGTTTAAGGGGAGGGGGATGTAAACCATCAGCACTGTAAATGGAGTTTTAAATGGAAATACAGTTGTGCTCATCAGTAGGGCTGCACAATATCCGTATCGCAACAAATTCTCTTAAGTCTTCCATCTGACTCAGATTTTTACATTTTTTACCAACACTCTCGAAAACCAAATGTGCAGAAGTTCAGTTTTAGTCATAACCTTCCTACCTTAGTAATTTTTTTTTGCTTCGGTTTGGTGCTGATTGAGTGTTTTTGGAGTCTTCTTTTGACACAAATTGCTGAAAAAGAGATTACATGTGTCTGAATTGAATGGAAGGGTCTATCTATCTAAAATTTCGCAATATTGCATGCCTGTATCGTATATCGCAAGTTATTTTTGATATCGTGCAGCCCTACTCATACGTTTACCTATAATGGCAAAGCAGAGCTCCTAACTGACACCTACTGATGAATTAGTCACATAGAACAGCTAAGTGTAGCTTTAGTATCTTTTGCACAGTGCTGTGGATGACGTCTGGCTCTGGAAGTGTTTTTTTAATGGCTGCTGTCTTGTCGTCCAGGTGATTGACGCTCGCAATCGGACTATAGTTGCACCCACTGGACACTAGGGGCACTGTCCTCTGATTGGCTCGGACAGCCCCCTCTGACATGCCCGTGGCCAATCAGAGGTGAGTGATCGGCTGTTGGTGACGTGTGAATGAGGCGGTCTGTGCACGTGCTTCCTTTTAGAGCAGGGGCAAGCAGGGCAGTCAACAGGCATGCTGGGGCCCGGGGCAAGAAGATGTCATATGGGCCCCCCCTCCCCATGGACTCCACCATAGCACCTGTCAACCAACATCGGAAAAATAGACTAATGATGCCATCTATTTACGCACAATTTAAAAACTACAAATAGTAAATGCACTTTATTGTCTCTGGGGTTCCCTCTGGGCAATTTTATAGAAATCAGATCTAATTTCCTTTGTTTTGTTGGATTTTATGATGTTTTAAACACATTCTGGGCTGTAATACAGTGCGTCGCTGTGCGCTGGGCCGAACCATTATTCTTCTTGAGCGGGGGGAGGTGCGCATAAAAGATAAACATTTAAATTCACTAAAATAAACCATTTTCAGTTATTGAGTAGATTTTAAGTAGAAAAATTCATTTAAATGCAATATTTAAATGTATTTTTTAATATCGAGGTTCGATTAATTGCCCAGCCCTACGTCACATGACTTGCTGCTATGATTGGCTAAAACCGCATTTAGGAAGGCGTGTACTAACTGGGGTCCAATCAGCTCAAAGTATTGTACTGATTGTCCCTCCTTTTCACGGACGTCTTTCCAGATTAGAACGTGTAGAACTCAATTTAGAGCGACACATATCAGTCTGGCTTCTGCAGTTTAACACAATGCTCCTTTTGTGCCTAAATCGAAATATTAAAATAGCTTGATACATTTTGGTGTACATGTTCATAAAAGATAGTTATCCAAAACACAAATTTGTACATGCTGTATTTGGTTAGTTTTGCTTATTTGCTTTTGAATATCGAAATGTGCCTTTCATTCTTTCTATTTTTTGGTAAATCTTCAGAAATTTTGATTGCATTCTTGTGTTTTGGCGTCAAAAATCTAATATTTGGGTGTTAAATGTGACTTGCTGCTCCCTGTATGAACCCTATGTTGAGTATTTTGTTGACTCTATGAGCACAGTGTGGTTTTTTGTGATGTATACGTACAGGTGTGTGTATATATATAAAATAATATCTTGTCTGTACCGCGCCGCAGCCTGGGGTCGGTCTTTCGTTCTGTAGATGCTGCGTTGGTGAAACCTCTGCTGAGTAAAACGCTGAGCTCTGACTCTGACCGACCTCTGTGTCCTTCACTGTCAGAGCCGCTTTGGGCCAGTTCAGTCCCGTCACCAACACACACTCAATGCATCGTCACTGGCCATTATAATCAGCGTTACTAAAATGTTTTAGCATCATTTTACTAATATTTTCACTCATTAAAAGTAGGCTAAACTGAATTGAAAGTCCTCAGTGAGACCAGGGCTCGTTCAATGTTTTTCGATAACACTACTTTAGTGATACTTGGACCTGAACGATACCTTTTTCGATACCTTTACTAAATTATTGGTCATCTAGAGCAGTGGTTCTTAACTGGAGGGTCGCGAAACCATATTCGTGGTCTGTGGTAAAATACAGTATTTTAACAGATTCAAACCGGAAAGAGTTTTATGGGTTTGAATAAACATAATGTTTTGGGTCGCAGCTTGTCGTCTTGGGGGGGATAATAGTGGGTCCCGATCCCATACCAGACAGTTGAGAACCACTGATCTAGAGCCATAAAACAGAACAATAATGGTCATTTATTCCATAAAATTATATAATTGTGATTAATCTCATGATTGTCACAGTTATCTCGAGATTAATCTCAAATTAATCACAGTTTTATCTATTGTAAATGTCCCTTGAATTATCATCTGACTACTATAATCAACATGGAAAATAGGATAGGCTTCGTGCAAATGTTTTTGATTGAAAACGACGTGTAGTGTTATATTTCACACTAAAATTGATACAGTTTTTGCTGTAGCCACTTGATTATTATTCCACTAATGCATGTTTCTATGAACAAAAAAGGCTATAAACCTGACCATCTGTGTTTATTCTCCATATATTTGCATTTTTGATTTAAAAAACAAAAATGTCTTAAATGTTGCCCCATAGATTTGCTCATTTTTGGCCCAGAATGTTACTCCATACTCCATGTATGTTTTATGTAAACAGAAAACAAGACGGCTGCTGACCAGTGACACATTTTCAGGATGAAAAAGTCAAGTTTCAGGCAAAAAACACAAACTTTTTAGCACTTTGACACAAATTTGGCAAGTTAAATCAATTTTTATTTTTAGAATTTTTTTACATTTTTTTTGTCTCCTATCCCATACAGTGTATATTCCATGCACACAACGCGTACGTTTCACATCGTCACTCGTTTTGTGCAGGATCTTCGTAAAGTGAGGTTTAGTGGATTATTTGTTAAAAAGCCTGAAATGTTTTGTAGCAGAGACGACATTAAAATAGTTGTGTTTAAATTGTTTAAAGGATTGTTGATGTACTTTATCTCGAAATAAATATATTTTTTGGAAATATTTACAGGGAGCAGTTATTTTGTTTTAAATCGGGCAAAAAAAATGTAGGGAAAAAAAACGGCCAGCTCCATTTTGAGTTAACGCGATAATAGTGCGATATTTTTGACTGCAAAATAAAATATGACCTGGTTTTGTTTTTGTAAAGTCTTGCCCCCACCTTGCCTATCCCCGCCGCTCTCCTGTCCTAGCCCCGCCCCTCACCTGTCCTAGCCCCGCCCCTCACCTGTCCTAGCCCTGCCCCTCTCCTGTCCTAGCCCCGCCCCTCACATGTGCTACCCTGCCCCTGTCCTACTCCGCCCCTCACCTGTTCTTCTCTGCGCAGGTGTGTTATGTCGGGGGCGGATGTGGAGGTGTACCTGTCCCAGGTGCATGATGGGAGCGTGTCGTCGGGGTTCAGGGCGCTGTACGAAGAGCGCCTCCTGCTGGACGTCACGCTCATGATCGAGGAGCACCACTTTCAGGTCTGTCCCTCAACAACATCAGACAACGGTTCACCAAGTACATCATTATCATCTAACGTCCCTCTGTTTCGACCAGGCTCACAAGGCACTGCTGGCCACTCAGAGCGACTACTTCAGGGTCATGTTCACAGCCGACATGAGGGAGAGGGACCAGGACAAGATCCACCTGAAGGGACTGACGGCCGCCGGCTTCGGACACATCCTGAGGTTCATGTACTACGGCTCTCTGGAGCTCAGCATGCCCACGGTCCAGGAGATACTGCAGGTAACAGCCTCAGACACATCCTGAGGTTCATGTACTCTCTGGAGCTCAGCATGCCCCACGGTCCAGGAGATACTGCAGGTAACAGCCTCAGACACACCCTGAGGTTCATGTCTGGAGCTCAGCATGCCCCACGGTCCAGGAGATACTGCAGGTAACAGCCTCAGACACATCCTGAGGTTCATGTACTCTCTGGAGCTCAGCATGCCCACGGTCCAGGAGATACTGCAGGTAACCGCCTCAGACACATCCTGAGGTTCATGTACTACGGCTCTCTGGAGCTCAGCATGCCCACGGTCCAGGAGATACTGCAGGTAACAGCCTCAGACACACCCTGAGGTTCATGTCTGGAGCTCAGCATGCCCCACGGTCCAGGAGATACTGCAGGCTTTAAAGACAACAGACGGGACTGAAATAGGATTGTGGGTGGAGCAGCAGAGGAGGCGGGAAGAGCACAATGAAAGGATTTCCTCAAGAATAAGCTTCGTTCAAGTGGCATCACAACATTCTAAAGAGTCTTATCGTTAAAAATTGAGATGGAGGGAAGCTGAAAGTTCCATGCTGGTAACTACGGCAGAGTTCTAGTCTTGGTTTATCGCTAATTCTTCTGTAAATCCTGGGCCAATCCACATGAAACAAAAGTCCATGTCTTCTCTGGCAGCACATATGAACTAAGGTCTGATTATTTTCTCATAAAGGCGTCCAAAAGTGGAGACAATGTTCAAAAACATGTGCGTGATGTTGGCCAGTAGAAAGGACTTGCAGCCATGAGAATAATATGGCAGCTTTGTGAATCCAATCACTATCGAATAATGATCAGGGAAAACATTTCTCTTTGTAAAGTTTATTCAAAGACCGTTTCTCTCCTGTAGAGCTGTATTGGCGCCTGCTTCAACTGAAAGAGAATTGTATAACGTGAACACAACCCATTTCTTAATTGACCTTTGTCTTAGAGGAGGCCATGATCTCCTCCTCCTGTGTGAAATCTTGCCTCCTGAAGCTAAATAACATCATTCTAAACACTTCCCTCTGTTTCTCAGGCGGCGATGTACGTGCAGCTGACGGAGGCCGTGGAGTTCTGCTGCTCGTTCCTTTTGGCCAAAATGTGTCTGGAGAACTGTGCGGAGGTGATGCGTTTACTGGAGGACTTCAGCGTGGGAGTGGAGGGCGTCCAAGAGCAGCTTGACTCCTTCGCGCTCGAGAACTTTGTGCCGCTCATGAACAGACCCGACTTCCTGTCCTACCTCAGCCTGGAGAGACTTCAGGTCAGTGTTCAGCTCTTAGTCACACAGGTCTGCAGCCGCCACAGGCAAGCCACGAAATGAACCGCTCAAAGTCCACGACGCATACGGCCCAAGTTTGACTTCTACAAAGCTTCATTGTAGTTTGTACTAAGGTGTTTTCATGAGAAGTTTATTTTTTATGAGAAAAGGTGTTGTTTTTGCGAAAAGTTCCTTTTTTAATGTGTAAAATCCTGTATTTTCAACAAAACTAGTAGTTAAGGCGGTGTTATGCTTTGCCTATCGATGGACTTGCTCATTGAAGCAGTTGGCTACTGAAGTCTCAAAATGTACAAATGTCTAGAAAGTCTGACGACGTTTTAGAGGAACGTCCCGATGGGGAAAACTGGTACATCTTTCATAGAAACAGAAGATAGAACTGCCTTACAGTTGTGCTCATAAGTTTGAAAAATGGGAAAGAAGATTAAAAGGCTGTCTTTTAATCTTTTGGCCATTTTTCAAAAATCTTTTTTTCCACTCATGGTTAGTGGTTGTTTGAAGCCATTTATTGCCAAAGAACAGAGTTTAATCTTTTGAAATCCTAATGAAACAGGAACTACTCGAATGTCCCTGATTTAACGTTTACATGACCTTCAACAACTGCCAGGAAAACTGTTCAGGAGCAAAGAAAAACTCACTTCAGCTGAAATACAGGAATCTCTGACAAAATTGTACTCTCTGAACAAAACTGATGTTTTTGTAAACTTTTGATCAGGGACATTTGGCTAGTTTCTAGTTGAAAAGCGTAAACAAACAGGTTTTAAGACAATAAATGGCTTAACACAAACCACTAACCATGAGAGAAATAAAGGTTTTGTATTCTATGAAATACATAAGTTTCCATAACCTGACATTCTGCCAGGGTATGGAAACCTTTGAGCACAACTGTATGTACAAATTGTGCTCCATCTCCATGTGCCCAGCGCTACTAGAATCTTCTTGAAACCAGTCCAATAATTTAGATCTCATGACAACTCAAATCATGATTCACATCTTAGCCATTTTAAGGTAGCTTTATTGTCCTCGTAGGGAAACCTGTTCTAGAGTTGTGCGAGGCCGTTCTTCCTGTTGTAATGATCTCTCCTCCCTCCCCTCGCCCCAGGCCTACCTCAGCTCTGACGCTCTCAGCCGTTTCCCGGAGATAGAGTTGTACGAAGCGGTCCAGTCCTGGCTCAGACACGACCGGCGGCGATGGAGACACACCGACACCATCGTCCAGTCGCTGCGTTTCTGCCTCATGACTCCGGCCAACATCTTCGAGAAGGTCAGGACTTCACTGCCACAGTCTTGTGTTTAGTCTGACAGTGACTGGACTTTTTCATGGTTATATAGTTTGATTTTAGGACAAGATTCAATATTTGTCTTGAATATTGCGATAACAAAAAGAAATCTGCCATTTGTTGTTATTCAAAGACCAAACGAGGATGAAATGGAACTAAGTTAGTTGGTGCTGTCGTAGGTGAAGACCTCAGAGTTCTACAGATATTCCCGTCAGCTGCGTCAGGAGGTGGAGGTGGCGCTCTCGTATTTCCACGACGTGAACCAGCAGCCTCTGGTGGAGTCCAGGTCGAACCGGATCAGATCTGTGCGAGCGCAGACGGCCGTGTTCAGAGGAATGATCGGACACAGCATGGTCAACAGCAAGATCCTGCTGCTGCAACGGCCAAAGGTTAGGTTTAACACAAGGAGGACTTTCTATCACAATAATGTGTATATTTTGCAGTGAGGCCAATAAGTATTTGATCACCCTGTCATTTTGCAAGTTCTCCAACTTAGAAATCATGGAGGGGTCTAAAATTTCCATCATGGGTGCAATTCCCCTGTGAGAGACAGTCTAAAAAAAATATATTGTATGATTTATTAACAATATGTTTGTATATTACAGAGTCAAAATAGTATTTTGTCACTTGAGTCAAACAATTTTCATATTTTGGTACAGATTTGGACATGGGCTGACTTAAGCAGGTGAACCTCCCGTGCGATGCATGATTTTAAACCATGATGTCTTAGTGTATTACTGATAGTAGCCTTGGAAACGGTGGTCCCAGCTCTCTTCAGGTCATTGACCAGCTCCCCCCGTGTAGTTCTGGGCTGATTCCTCACCTTTCTTAGCATCATTGATACCCCACGAGGTGAGATCTTGTGTGGAGCCCCAGTCCCAGGGACAGTCATCATTAGCCTCTTCTATTTTCTGACAATTGCTCCAACAGTTGTCCTTTTTACACCAGGTGCTTGGCAATTGCCCCGTTGCCCTTTGCAGCTTTGTGAAGGTCTACAATTTTGTCTCTGGTGTCTTTTGACAGCTCTTTGGTCTTGCCCATGTTGGTAGTTAGACTTTTGACTGATTGTGGGGTGCACAGTATCTTTATAAAAGCTAAGAACCTCAAACAGGTGCTACTAAATTAGAATCATGAGCAGAGTGTAGTTGGACTATTTAAAAGCAGAATAACAGGTCTTTGAGGGTCAGAAATCTGTATGCTAAGCAAGTGAGCAAATACTTATTTGACACAGTAATATACAAAAATATTGTTAATAAATGATACAATATGATTTCCGGATTTTCTTTTTTAGATTCTGTCTCTCACAGGGGAATTGCACCAACGATGGAAATTTTCAATTAAATACTTATTGGCCTCACTGTATTTGTCTCACATTGTGGTGACATCTGCACTTTAGTAGCTCCTACAGACTCCAAACTTTCTACAGAGTAGCCACATGGCCTCAAATAATTAAAAAAAACATTATATTGGATTATTCACTTTGTCCTTTTTACTCTCTTTTGTCTCCCATGATCCCTCAGGTGTGGTGGGAGCTGGAGGGCCCCCAGGTGCCTCTGCGGCCCGACTGCCTGGCCATCGTCAATAACTTTGCGTTCCTGCTGGGGGGAGAGGAGCTGGGGCCCGACGGAGAGTTCCACGCCTCGTCCAAAGTGTACCGATACGACCCTCGACAGAACTCGTGGCTGAGGATGGCCGACATGTCTGTGCCCAGGTCTGAAACGACACGGAGGGAGACTCTAGACTCAGGCGGACTTCAGTTATTCACAGGACTATTTACTGGGGTCTTAATTACCCAAATGGAATAGGACGTACCACAACGTAGACAAAGCTCTGGTAGTTTAAGCATAGGTTCATGTAGAGACTTCTGGTTGGAAAGAGGAGGGTTAGGACTGTT